>JBBPSD010000069.1:0-68174 GCA_038093415.1 Xerocomellus chrysenteron
AGTGTGCGGTCCACGCTTTCCGGAGGCTGGAGGAAGTCGTCAAAGACAAGGGCCGCATATCGCTTGCGTTGCACTTTGCAGGGTTTGGAAAGGGCAGGTTTGCTGTCGAAGGCGTGTTCTTGACGAGTGAGGGGGACAGGATACGACCGCTAGTCGCCGAAGTCGAGGACAGAACGAGAATAAAGATAGGTGGGACAAGGTCGAAGAAGAAGAGACGCGTCTAGGCAGGTACGGGCACCATCGTTTCTTCTACTCAGCCAAGTTGACAGTCTCTTGATAGATCGAACTCGTACGAGGTGCACTTTATATTCGCGTAGAACACACCTTGTTGGTATAATATTAGCACCAACGTCGTAGGCGTCTCATGGATGGTGTACAACTGCGACACTATTACTAGCTCCTCTAAGCCTCAGTCGCTGAAGCACGGATTAGACGCGTATCTTTCATATCCTGACCTTGCTAACGAATTGAGGGCCACTCTCTTGTCAGTCTCTATGTCGTCTATGAGCGCCTCTAACAGTTCCCTCACATTAATCTTTGGAAACCGTTCTGTGGATGATAGACTTGCCTCGAGAAATGTAATCAAGTTCGGGACGGATATATCCCAGTACCAGTGCCTTCAGTTTGCACCCATAAAAGTCGGAATCGAACTTGTGCATGATGTGGATTTCCTGGATGGAAATGTTTGAGCAATTGACTTTGGAAACACACGATGGCATACTGCTGTCATCCGTTGGTTCTTGTAAAACGGATTCCACCCTAAACTCATTACCATGGGAAACACGACGAGGTCGTCGGTTGGTAAGTCTGGTTGATCGTTCAAAGAATACACTCGGGCGTATCCATAGTATACACCAGGCTTGGCGATGCTAGCCATGTGCGTGATGGATTCGTCGGGTAGGTTGGCTGGGTGCGGACGTACTGTAAGGAATGAGATTACGGTGGGGAGCAAGGACACACACCAGTTGGACACCCGAGATCCTTGCTCCCTCTTCCAAAGCCATGTTGTACGGTTCCATCGAGTTGGATTGGGTATGGATCCTCTGGGGTATCGGGGCCCAGAATGGTGGGTCTGGTGGTGCGGAACGAGTCTGGGGAGGGCTGCGGGTGCGTGGCTGCGGATGTTCGTGATGAATTAGGTGATTGGCCCATGATGTCTAACTGTGTCTAATATTCTAGGAGGAGGAAAAGGTTGAACCCGAACGCGCTTGTTCATCCTGTCCATCATGGCGACCATGTTCACAGGCTATCCGCCCTATGGAACTTATCAGGCACCCTACCCAGCCTATCCAATTCCCCCGCCCAGTCAGCCTATGGCAGCCGCAGCCGCACTTGCACACTTTACAGCCCACTTTCCCCAGCCGCCACCCGGCTACCCGCTGTACACATTCCAGCCAGCCAAGGCCCCCAGTCCACCGCCCGGTCCGCCCACCGCTCCAGACATCCCCACCATAACCCCGCAAATCGCGTCCAAACAAGTCCAGAGATTGATCGTGTCGCAATTGAAGATGGCCGAGTTCGCGTCCATCGAGCCTCGAGCGCTGCAGAGATTGGAGCTCGAGGTGGTTGCGTGTACGTTCCCTTTAGACCCGACCTGTCCCTCCAAATGCTCCTTCTGCGTCACTAGTCGTCCAGGCGCTTTACGAGCAAGCGCACGAGTATGCAAATCTGGCCAACAGGGCGGTGCCTATAGCAACAGATGTACTCCTTGCATGCAATGACAGGGGGTTAAAAGGAAAGGACTTGCACAACATCGCCCTCGCTTCTCAATCAGCTCGTCAGTATCGGTTATAGTGAACCACCATTATGCATTAAACATGTTTCCAGGTGTATCGGCAGAAACGTCGTTGGAGCTTCCTCCATCACGCGAGGGCTCCCCAGAGTTACTTCCCTCCGATGATGAGGGTACAGCACCGATTATACCAACCACGTTGCGTTCCCTTCCGTCTTATTTCCCACCCCTCCCGCCAAAACATACGTACTTGAAGACGCCAGTGCGTTATCAACTTAGACCGTCGCTTTTCACTCACAGCTGAAATTTATTCAGGCATCGCCACCAAAGAAGGCAGCTCTTCCGTCTCTTGAACGCAAACTGAAGACTGCAGGACTCGTCCAGGAATCTCTAAAAAACCTGTTGACAGCTACGGAGGACAATTTAGGGCAAGAGGATGGTGAGCTACTCGGACATATAGTCAATTGCGAAGCGTCAGTGTACCCGCGGAAACGGTGGAAAGTGCTGCAACAGTGATTTTTACCATTGTCATTTTCCAAGCTGTGGGTATACATTACTCTATCCTCCGTCTTGTTGGGTCTTCGTCCCTCGCAGGTTTGTTAGATTTCGTAATACGCGATCGCGTTTTTCTCTTCTTCGACGGTGGCATAGTCGTGGCGTTCGACGGCAAAACATCGCCCGTCGTCGTCGTTTTGAATCTCGTTGGGGGTTGTGACGAGTGGGACATGTACGAGTCGGGATTCGAGCTTACCACCGGCTCGAGGAATACGCATTGGGTTGGGTGGTGATTTTCCGTGGGGAACGGTGCCGGTGTCGTTGAACAGGAGTGTCCATTCGGGAAAGAGGATTCGAAATAGAGAGTGTTTGAGGTCGCTGGCACAGAATCGGATGACACAGGTGCTTGGTCAACTGAAGCAACTTGGGCCTCATAATTGGCCGCGGGCATCACCCGGGCAGTGTTCTCACCCTTCTGTAGAACTGCATATCGGGTACGGCACTAGGGAAGTAATATTTCAACGGCTATAGTATCGCAAAGAAATGCCGCGTTACCATAGCTTCCGTTCTCCCAGTGCGGAGACATGCAGAAATTTCCTTCCAGGAGGCGTTCTCGCGTTCACGTACATAATCAAGCAAAATTTTGTCTTCCTGTTCCGACCATGGACTTCTATTAATGCTCGGATTTACCTGTTCGATCCACCGTTCTCGGCATTGATCGTTGTGTCGACCGGGTACATTAGCAGCAACATCCACCCATGATGAACCGTAGGCGGTGACAGTAGCAGACAGACGTGCATCTTCTTGAGGAGACCAGATCGTGCGTTTGATGGAGTCGTCTAGCGTTTTTTCGAATCTGTTACTACATTGCGAAGGAGTCGCGTCTTCTGAAACATAGCGTGCAACTGTAATCAACTACCTTCAGCAAAAGGTCTGAACAAGAATAGCGCAAACGAACCAAGATACCAGTTATGCCCATACATACGGATGGCTTTAAGAAGACGTTCGTCGGCGTCTGTTGTCCATTGGTGTGCCTTCCGTGAAGTCGCGTGCCGCATGCAATCCAGCGGCGTTCGTCTCGTCTAAAGCCCGCTCGTGAGATTGCTGAAAGCCCTCGAGACGCTATGCCTCACAGCTAGCCTCATGGCTACGATCAGCCAATCTGGCCGACCACCTCCGAACTCGGCGGCAAGGGACTTAACTTTCAGCACTTCCTCTTTGCTCCAAGGTTCGTGGTTGAATTCAGGATGTTGTTCCCCGAGCCACCGTATCTCGCATTCTCTTGCTGTACGTGCAGTCATAGAGATCGCTGACACCTATGAGCATTGAGCAGCCCACAGCGACGTAAGGATGAAATGTTACCTTTTCGGCGATCCGATTCCATTCAATACCCTCCGCATTCAGCCCGAGGACATGAGTCGTTTGCACATCGACATTCGGGAACGCTGGGAAACCTCTGTCATCGGAGACATGAGTGGTGAGTGAGCTCTGTGATCACGGGCACACCTCTTTTGAATATCCAACGCATGCTTGCGATGACTCTCGGTTTGCACAGCCTCCGCGAGGGTTTCCAGTTCCTTGGGCTTCACTGAAAGACACGTCGGATAAAATCGATGGACCAAAATTGAGACACGTACTTGGGTGCACTTCAGTGAAGCCCTGATAACGGCTGCGCTTCAGAGCGTCTTCATGAAAAGGAAATTCCTGAAGGGAGTGGTCACTTTACACGGAAGGAGTCCAATGGCCTGCACGCACAGGTGACAGTAACTCTTTCGTTGCAATCGGCGCTGTTGCTCTGACGGAACCAGGTATGGTGACGGAGCACCCTACATCCAGATCGGACTCGTCAATGGTATCGACAGCATCCTGTGGTTTACGTTCGCCAAATACGACCTTCGAAGAAGACGGGTCGACGTACAACTAGCTTGTCGAGTGTTTCCAGCTCAATTTCGAGTTTCTGTGTGTATGACTTCACAGCATCCAGGTGTTCCCTGTTTGCCTCAAGGGTCCGCTGGCCCAACTCGACGATTCCCTTGTTTTCTTCCTTTGCGTCCATACGATCAGTGCGGTTGGTATAGTGGTCCCAGCTGGTCAAAATAGAAAACAAAACAAAATCGTGTTACCTTGCTTGCAATGTGCAGAGGTCGTGGCGAGCCGAGAAGCTCCTAAGGGGCTGCCGGTCGGAGTGGGAACCTCGACTAAAGATGGTAGTGTACACTCGACCACACAATTGTGTACATTCTGTACCCTATAACCCTAACCCTACGTACACATGTGACCTCAATTGGTCTCGTTTGGTCGAGTCGGCCGTTTTGCCGAGTCGGGGTTTGAACTTGGTCGACCAATCGACCAATCGACCCCTGCGCATGACGGTGCTCCCTCATTCCTCCCCTTGTGGAGTTCTCCGAAAGTTCCCTCTCGGCAAGACACCATCAGTGCCCTTGGATGATTGCGTGGCGTTCTCATATGATACACGACTTCTCTCGTCCACTGAGAGAAGTAAAATCACCTATAATCAACGAGGATGTCACTGATGCTTTCGTAATCAGTGAGGATGTCACTGATGTTATGGTCACTTCTATTCAGCGACACGCTACTGTCACTTATATTCAGTGCCGCCCCGAGCAGCCACTGATTCCCAGTGACGGCCTTGGCTTGTGGCTTATGTTCAGTGCTAACTTTACGTATCCCAAACATATCAAGAATATCAAGAAATCACGTCCTCGTTGCTCTCGAGATCCCCACTCGTTCCGTCTGCAAATTGAACCTGCATTACCTCTGGGGCTCGATCGATAATTCCCCATCTTCTGCGGGTCTCGACGAGACCTACCACAGCTTGCACACTCCGCACATCGGTCACCAAACTCGCCTTGCGTGACGTCATGTATACGTTGTCTTCTGCAGCTGATTTTCCTTCAGTGTCCCATGGGGCGATTAGTGCGAGTACGAGTGATTTGCCGCTGAGAGTCTTGAAAAATTTGTCTATAGGTAGAGTGAGGACGAAGATCTTCTCGAGTTCACCGTAACCGACATGAACAACCGGATTGCCAGTTCGCGTCTCGAACACAAATTGGTACTATTGGAGATCAGATCAGTGTCGCGACATCGATAATCGTCTTCAACACACCCTAACATAACAGTTTCTTCTTGCTAAAGTACCTGATCTTTGGCACGCCTCCTGTGTTCGAAAGGTGTCACCACCACTCCTGATGCGAAACTTCCCAGCGAAGTAACTCGGGGTTGGTAGCCGACGCGCCATGTCAGCAACACGTCCACCCACTACTTGAGTTATGTATACAGCGATCCTCCGCTGCAGGTCCTCGTCCACATTCCTGATCTGTTTGTATGGAGGGCGCAATATATGATTGGGATCTTTAGTTTGATGAGTCCGAGAACTTGACGAAGTATATACTATGCATGTAACGTCACCTACATTCGTCAATGATTCGTTCGTATCCGATTGGGCCATGATCATCATGATCGTCAAATTGGCGCAGCTCCTCGGCAACATCATAGAGTACTGCGAGTTGTTCCCGGTAGATTGAGTACAGCAAATTTTTGTTCATGTTGCTCCAAGGGTGGACACGAGAGTGGAGGTTGCGCTGAAGCATACCGCAAAACCGTTCCATAGAGAAGGTCCATGTAGTCCATACTGGACCACAATCTCGGATCCCTTGTGCTAGGTGGAGGAGACCATGGATGGTCAGCGTGCATGTCGATAAGCGCTCCACCCGATATTGGTAGTAGTATCTGCAAAGCGACGTCATTACACTTCATCCAAATCGTAGTTCACTTACTTCTCGTATTTCTGAACCCACTTGACAAGCCGCTTTTCGATGTCGTCAACTTGGTCTCGTGTGATCTCAAACTGGAGAGTAATCTTCATTATCTTTCCAAGTTCAGACATATGGTCGTAGTATTTATTCTTCTTGAAACGATTCTCGAGGAGCTTGGGAGCAAGATAAACAAACCAGAAACACCAAGACTCAGCCGTAAAGAGTGAGCGATCTGACGCGATGTTACTGAGGACGCGGACAAACGATGCTGGTATATGCTTGATTGCGGCAGCTGTTTCCCGGCCGATTTCCTCCCAAATGTGTTGCGCGATTTGATAGTCCTCATTGCCAACATCTAATCCCTTGAACTGCCCGGTCCAAAGGTCAACGAGATTGGGTATGACGTTCTCGAGTAGGAGATGGAACCACTCCCAAGGTATACACCGAGCATAGTCTAGCGACTTGACTCGGCGAATCCCGGGAAGTCCCTTGATACCAGTTTCCTTTGCGATTCGCTCTTTTGCAGCCTTTGAGGTTGCAGCAGCTATTCTTGTAGCGGAAGCAACGAAATCATCGTGCCTGCGCAGTGGAAGGTGTTGTGGATCCCATTCGACCGCTTCTTCAGCAATATTACATGAATTCTTTGGAGGACGGAGGGGTACATAGTATGTTCGGCCATCGCCTCGCCTTGCTCGAATGTTGCACGACCGGCAGGGAAAAATTCCATTATGTCCTTTGATCTTCATGAATTTTTCAACTGCAATGATGTCGCCCAGCTTGAAAAGGAGATAAGCATGGAGCTGGAACATCTTCCGTGTGGTGACGTCGAAGGTAGGTACACCACGTGCGAGGTCGGCTAACTCATCATCGAGTGGGGTAAGGAAAGATGCGATATCCTTTGGCTGACGAGGTCCGGGAATGACACCCACACAGATTAGATTCACGATGCGGGCCCGAGAACTTGGGGGAAGGTTGTAATTCTGTAAAACAATGGGTGTGGCACAAGGGCCTTTTCGGCGTCGGCGATAGAGTAGATAACTGTCGGTACACAATGAAAGTGCGATGTCATGAGAATCAGAGAAATATCGATGATTTAACTTTTCTCCATCAACGACAACTCGGTGCCTGCGAAGACGTTGGTAGTGAGCTGAATCAAAGACATCACGGATGTGGGTGGGGTCATGGTGGAATTCAGCGCGATATGACATCTTGGTAACCATGTCTTCATTTTGGGAACAGCCTTGGAGACGAGGGATTAGGGGGAAGTATGTGAATTGGTGTCGTGGTTGACCATTAGGTTTGAATCGGGGTTCGTGACAGAAGGGGCAAGAATGCTGATCTCGATATCTATGAGTGTACGCGATGCAAGAATTTGGACAGCAATCATAAGCGGTGGACTTGATTCCAGTGAGAATTCCCATCCGGCGGAATATGACATATTCGGAGTCGATATGGGCTTTATGACGGAATGTGAAGCGTACATTGTTGAACGCACTTCGAGTCATGTTGCTTGACATGATGAGATTGAATGCGCGCACATTGTCGCGATCTTCGGGGGTTAGAATACGACCACCTTCAATACTAGGACTTCAGTTAGATTCTACACTGAGTTTTGTGAAACGTACGGGTTGAGAACAGCTCCTCTTCAAACTTATAGTCATCAAGGGGTTCCCAATCATCATCTGAGATTTCCGGTTCTGTATTGTAAGCTCGCTCTGAGGTTGCGTCGTCATCACTGGTCTCAAGCATGACACTCGACTCGGAGCTTCTTGCAGAGTAGAATAAGGTGCCGCTCTCAGAGTCTGAATGATGACCAGCAATGTCGCCTTCTGCATTGATAAGGATTCTAATTGAGTCTATCCGAGTCGCTTCGTTGCATGGTCTTTTCATGTCTGACTGTGACTTTTGCAAGTCACCTGCCACCAAGCCTGATTACAGAACAATGATTACCACTAAGTCGTATCAATACAACTGTTTTGCAAGCAATATCTCACCAGTAGTGGGCCACAGTATCTCTTCGTCTGAGTCGGAGTCGGAGCCAGGGTAAGTACTTTCCGACGGTGCGATCTGATAAGCTCTACCAAGCTTAGCGACTTGTGCGTAATGTCGTTGGCGTGCAGGGCGGCTCAAAAGCTTGCCACAGCTGCGCTTGCACCAGCAGCGCTTTTTTTTTTGGAGATTCTCCCTTTGCCGATGGCGACCCATGATGATCTGAGGCCGTCACTGGCAGGACAGAGAAGAAGGGCTTGTTGGTGGGCGACCTGAAAGGAGTAGTTGTGCTGGCTGTTGAAGAGATGTATGGTCCTTGGGGTTAGCAAAAAAAAAAAGGTCGGAAGCGAGCAAGAGACATGCCCTTTCACTTCTCCACATTCCCAGATTAAGGTCTGAGGTTAATCACAGCGTAGCTTTGCAGTGGTTGTAATCTATGGATTTTGAATACCTTAGGAACCGCAGGCCGATGATACAGGAGGTGTGCAACAATGTGATTATTTGGCTAACTACGCTTGTTACTACTTAGTAGATAAGCTCAGGTGCGGTGAGAGAGTGATCATGTGACCCTCACATGACCAATTCAGATTAAACATTTGACGCGTCACGTCTCTCAAGATCTCGCTTATCTCCATGGCCAAACTCAAGAATGAAAAACAGAAGGCAGTTCAATCCCGTAAGTTATATGATCTCTTGTTCTCAAGTACTAACTCCAAGCCTTGTATTTCAGGAGAACAACGAGAACATCACAAGAAAAGAGCCCACCGCTCTAAGAAATCATCTCGAGACCGGATGATTTCCAAACCAAAAGGGCGCCCTGGGCGTTCCGGGGCAGGCGGGTACAATGTCCGTGAGGCCATGAGGGTATCAGGCCCAGAATACAACTATTTTGTGGTCCGTTCACGCCACACTTATGATTTTTTAATAATGGAACTATTTTAGCATCGCATTCGGACACTTGTCATCAAATACCTCGATCTAACTGTTCCTCTCAGTCGACAGCCTAACAAGCTCTTGGTTGAGAAGGTTATCGTCAAGGTCTGTGAGAATATAGCGCATACATGCACTGATTAGATCATCACATCAACAGGCACAATCTGTTTGTCCAGAATTACAACGGTATGAAGGTGCCTGGGCCGTTCGGGTTATTATGGGACAGTATCTCCGAAACAGGACTACACAAGATCGCCAACGTGCGAAAGTGATCAAGGTATGCATGGAGTGCCGCTTTCTTTTATTTGAGCTGACTCTTACTTACATAGGTTCACTCAAAGATGAAGAAGAAGTCGAAGTCGAAGAAAAGGGCTCGTTCAGACTCAGAAAGTGAGGATCTAGATGCCAAGGTATGCATGATCAGAAACATCGCTTTCTTTTATTTACACTGACTCTTAATTAGATTCACTCAAAGAAGAAGAAGAAGAAGTCAAAGAAAAGGGCTCGTTCTGAATCAGACTCAGAAAGCGACTCAGGCTTAGAAAGCGAAGATATAGATGCCATGGTATGCATGGAACATCTTTTATTTGTGCTGACTCTTACTTAGGTTCACTTGAAGAAGAAGAGGAAATGGGCTCGTTCAGACCCAGAAAGCAACTCAGAAAGCAACTCAGAAAGCGAGGATCTAGATGCTAAGGTATGCACAGAACATTCAAGTTACTTTCTTTTATTTGCACTGACTCTCACTTAGGTTCACTCGAAGAAGAAGTTGAAGAAGTTGAAAAAAAGAGCTCGATCAGACTCAGAAAGCGACTCAGAATGCGAGAATCCAGAGTCATCGGATGACTCAGATGATGATTCAGACGATGATCTCAAGCATAGGTCAAGGCGTCCATTGAAGCAACTGACTCGGAGAATTATAGATTCTGATAATGACAACAATGACAACAAGATGGCGAACTCTTTGAGTAGTGATGAAGAGGTAAGTATCTACTTATGTTTCTTTTCTTGCCGAACTTGATCATGAATGCACTGGAAATGACCTGAAGGATGCTCGTGACGTTCGTCATTCCAAAAAGAAAAATACGAAGACCAAAGAGGAGAAAACTTCGAAGGAGTCTAAGCATGGGCGGACAATGAGTCTAAAAAAGGTAGATATTTCTCTATTGTCAATATCTGTACTACTAGCCTTAATCCTGCACCACAGTCGACCAATGCTGCAAGGCCCGAAAAGCAAATGCAAAAGGCCCAAGATACAATGGCAACCTCAGACAAAGCCGACCTCAAATCTTCTAAGAAGGTAAGTTTAACCCCACCTTACGGTTGATTGATGCTACAAGGACCACGAAGCGAGCCCAAAAGGACCAAAATTCGACCAAGGTGGGCCAGACGAGCACCTGGGCCAGAAATCATGAAAGCACAGTATGTATTTACTGATACTCTCGTTATCGCTACTGCTAGTAACCTCACCTCACAGTCGACTGATGCTGCAAGCCTGAGGCCTGAAAAGCAAATGCGAAAGGCCCAAGATACAACAGTGACCTCAGACGAAGCTGACCCCGAATCTTCTAAGAAGGTAAGTTTAACCCCACCTTACGGTTGATTGATGCTACAAGGACCACGAAGCGAGCCCAAAAGGACCAAAATTTGACCAAGGTGGGCCAGACGAGCACCCGGGCCAGAAATCATGAAAGCATGGTATGTATTTACTGATACTCTTGTTATCGCTACTGCTAGTAACCTCACCTCACAGTCGACTGATGGCATGCCGGCAAGGACTGAAAAGCGGACACGAAAGGCCCAAGATACGACAGTGACCTCAGACGAAGTCGGCCCCAAATCTTCTAA
Organism: Xerocomellus chrysenteron; assembly: GCA_038093415.1. Lineage (NCBI taxonomy): Eukaryota > Fungi > Basidiomycota > Agaricomycetes > Boletales > Boletaceae > Xerocomellus > Xerocomellus chrysenteron. Next base: position 10,774 of record JBBPSD010000069.1, read on the forward strand.
TAAGGTAAGTTTAACCCTAGCTTACAGTCGATTGATGCTGCAAGGACTGCGAAGCGAGCCCAAAAGGACAAAAATTCAACCAAGGTGGGCCAGACGAGCACCAGAAATCATGAAAGCACGGTATGTAGTATTTACTGATACTCTTGTTATCGCTACTGCTAGTAATCCTACCTCACAGTCGACTGATGGCACAGCAAGGACCGAAAAGCGGACACGAAAGGCCCAAGATACGACGGTGACCTCAGACGAAGCCGGCCCCGAATCTTCCAAGAAGGTAAGTTCATCATCAACTCTTCTTTAGTTCATTAAAGTGACGATGTGGATGATTGTAGCACCATTATGATAATACCAAACGCCCCAACGCAGACTTGGACACTGGCACAGATACGGCTGACGAAATTCATAATGCTGATTTCCATTCAGATGTCAGTGACTCTGAGGTCATGAATGCAAATGGTGATCAGCTCCGCCGATGCCCAGAGTGCAAAGAAGAACTTCCAAGCATGATCTCACCTCAACTCGCCGCTTATCTCAAAGATTACTGCAAAATTCGTCGGCAACAGGGTCGATGGTCTAATTCTGTATTCCGCATGGGTTTGGAAATCTGTAATCTGCTTCGGAAAGCAAAAGCAAAAGACAAGTACCTTGATAGAGCAGCACGAAAAGGATGGCCAGTGACAACGATCAACTTCAATCTCATCCCAGAACGAATCTTAGGGATGATCGGGGAACTCAATCAGCTTGTATTTGACAGAGATTATCTCGAAGACTCATTCATTTGGGGGGCATTCAAGACCTCACTTATGGACGACGAACTTTCCATCAAACAATTCTCGACCCTCAAACTCGGCAAGATAAGCCCATTGCTTCAGACCGTTCTTCAATCAAGACCAGGATAGTGAGTCTCATCAGCCTCCAAAGTTCATGATTCGGGCTGATATTGCGCAGCTATGGAATGAAAGGAAATACAATCATCACCAATATGCTACTCGGTCTCTTTCCTCAGCAGACTACGCCAATTGACGCCTTCTACCCGCTCTCCCATATGCAGTTCTTCATGTTTGTTCTTGTTCCGTACATTGGAACAGAACTTATCGCAGAGGACCTTGGGTGCTCTCTCGAAGAGGCACATGACCACATGATCAAGAGCCGTCGCGCCGGGACGATCCTCTATCCCGAATGTGATGACGACGACGACGTTGATGCACTCTGCCGGAAGAATATTGCCGCCTTCAAGTTGTCTCGATCAAAAGCTAAAGGTAAACAACGTGAAACCAACACCGAGATTGATGAAAGCATGAAGGCGGCAGCGGCAGCGCTGTTGGAGTTGAATATGGTTCGTTCTTTTTGATACTGTACTACTGTCAACCCGAGTTAGAGACTGATTACCATAGCCCTCTCATTCTCGACCAAAGCCAGTAACCGCCGCCCAAGTGGTCGCAAGTGACCTGTTCCCTGAACTCAAGGCCGGTACCAGCCACAGCACTCCAATGACCTTGCAGAGCAGGCCAGAAGGCAATCGAGTAGTATTTTGAGTGTCTTGTTGCCATATCTTGCTAACATGTGTATTGGCCTCAGAACGCAACTTCAATGGAGACGACAACTGGAAATGAAGGTGTACCCGCCAACGGAAACCACAAATGCAGGCAGAAGAAAACCAAGCGAGCCGCAAAAGTAAACGTAGTAATCGCTCATTGCCCACTAGCATTAGATGTACAGGTACTGATCACTACTGACGTTATGCGCAGGTTGAAACCAAAGAACATTGCACTCGGGCCCGCACGAAAGCTCAGCCTAACAAATGAGTCGAACACGTTACACACGGACACGTTACGCATGGACGTCTGGACACTGTTCCCATTCTCTTCACTCACCATTACCACGACAAGTGTAATTCCCGATCTCCATTCAAGTTTCTGTTTCTCTGCAACTCTCACTGTGCTACTCGCAACCTGCTGTATCCATTATGCTGTCTTTGTGCTAATAAACAGATGTATTTGACCACCCGTTTAAAATATATCGAGCCTGAGCTAAACTAGCCTGAGTAGATCATTGAGGATTCGCCGTCCGAGTCGACGTGAGCACGATAACATTGTCATATCAACATTGAAAATCCGCTACAAACCACTTAATTATCATCTACAAAACACTTGATTATTGACTGCAAACTACTTGATTATCGACTGCAAAACACTCGATTATCATTGTGAGTATCACTGATTTCCAATAGGGAAAAGTAGCAATCAGTGATAAAGGCATTTACTGATCTTCAGTTCGTGTCAGTGATTTCCAAGAGCAGCGACAACTGAATACCAGCGATTCAGCCACATATTATCGTTGTTATTACTTCCCTCAGTGGGATAGGTTCCTCGGATGGTCGTGTTGAACGTAGAATGCAGGTTGTATCCATGGTACGAATTCGCAAAGGACACCGACCGTTCCGCACATAAGAGGGATACCAGTAGTCCGTCAAGGACGCCTGGCCCTGTGCTGTAAATTGATCTCTAGCCCATGGTGTGGCATTGGCAAACAATGTGAACTTTCAAAGGGCGTGTCTCAAACAAGACGGGGAGCATACATAGACTTGAAAGGTGATAAATACAGACAAGGGAGCATCCTCTTCATTGGTACAGCATTTCACAACTATTGGTGAACCAGCCAAGGTATCAAGCAAGCTAAGCAAATCGAACACGAGAGTTAGATCGAACGCGGTATAGGCGTTCCGGAGGAAAACGTCTCTTACAACCCAAAACGCTGGTCAAGGGCCAGGTGATTCAGGGATCAACACGCAGTAACAGATAGGAAAACTCACAAAAACCGACATCCAGGGCGACAATGCCACTGACGCAATCAGACAAGCCAGCGGAAACCGGACAAAGGTTGAGGGCTGAAGCAGCGACCGGGAATGATGTACCACGAAAGTTAAGGCTAATGCCCGGGAAGGAACTGCATGGGACTGCAGTGTCAATGGGGCCAAAATAGTACGCAACCGGATCCGAGCTTACGGGTATAGTAACCCTGGTCTTAAGTGCTCGATGCAACCGTGCCACCAAGGACACTGTACCGTGTCGAAACTTGCGAGGGAGTACCAACGATGAGGGTGGTACTAATGTCGATGATGGCGGCGTCATTGCCCAGAATCGTCGGACCGTCACCTTGAACGTTGTCCATGTTCACCCGCCAGTAATTCTGAATGACCAACGTTGTTTGCATGTCCACGTGTACCTGACACTCCAGCTCACCTGGTCTGGAGCATAGCTAAAGCCGCCATCGTACAGTGCAGAGCCCGATCCACCGATATATAACTCGGCTCCAGAAAAGCTGGAATGAAACCACTGAATCGCGGTCACTTGTCTTTCGGAGACGAGAGTCTGGAAGACGGGGTATTAGAGATGGACTTGATTGTCAGCTCCAATGTTGCCTCACCTTGAAAACGTCGACTGCGGAGTCATTTTAGAAGGGTGAAGAAGAAAAATGTTGATGGTTGATTGAGAGAGGATGAGCAGTCCATTGCTGGGGCAATTCGTCCATTAGTGTACAGGATGGTAAGGACTTATCGGAGTTTGAATCACGCTTGTTAGACTGCCTCTTCGTGCCGAAGCACGGCGGTCCATTCCGGCCATGTGTGTCCGTGCTACGTCCAGCGTTGCGAAGAGCGCACTACACACCCCGCAGTGGTTCTCAAAATGCCTTTCTGTTCAACTTGGCTTCACGCGCCAGGCCAGCACATCCTTAAAACACCACTTCCCGTTCCCCCCTTGCAGTAACCCGACACCGCACGAGATCTTTCACCTCCCACGCAATGCATCGCAGGGCGAGATAAAGACACGATGTAAGTAACGTTTCTTCTCTTCGAACATCTCGCAACCTGTGTCGCTGGTTACCTGTATCATTCAATTCTTCCACCCTTTTTTGGATTTTTGCGTCATCGACCACTGGGTCGGGATAAACTACAAGATTACGAGCTTGCCAAGGTGTACCACCCCGATGCGACCCATTTCCAGCACGATATTTCGCCCTCTGTGCGTAATGCCCGGTTTCGCGCCATCACGCATGCGTATGGTGTCCTCCGTGGTCGAAATGGTCTGAGCTCTAACGGTGGTGCGGGTGCGTGGAATTATTATGAATCCCGCGATGAAGCAATGCGCGCAGAGCTTCGGCGTCGTTCTCGCCGATCGAGATCGTCATCGCCATCAGCGACTACGGCCGCTGACAGCGTACGACACGAGAACACTGACAATGCAGAGCTCTGGTATATCCTCGTGGCATTTGTGCTCGTCGGAGTAAGCCTCCCCTCCCATGGCATATTCAAGTTATTCATTGATGACCAATTATCGACTTGAACCATCGAACCCCATCCTTCCTTCGACCCCGTTCACCCATTTGACAATTGCAGATTATCGCAGCGATGAGTTCCGTCAGCTCCCACATGGACCGCGTAGAACGGCATACGCAATCCGCCGCTGCCAACCTCGCCCAGGCACGTGCAGAAGCCCAGGTGTATGGTATGGAACGACGGAGAAAGATACGAGAGCGTGTCAGGTCATTCCATGATGCAGGAGAGACGGTGGACGGGAGCGGGCATCCCGAGATGCATGACACATCGAGAGTGTGGCAGGGTGGTCTTTCGCGTGGAGAGGCGGGCCCAGAAAACGCGTTGAACGATGAGCGGACATAAGCCAGAGGGTGTGGTATCCTGTGTCCCTTACCGGCGCTGGGGTAACCACCCCGCCTCCGAATAGATTGGGGTGCGTTGGTGGGGCAGCTCCTGGACTTGCACTGATGACAACTTCACCAAGTCTTGGGATAGGGTAACAAGCTAAGGGTAGGTCGATACCCAAGTACCTTCAGCTGTCCTGGTGAAGCAGAAGATGGAGATTTGGTAGTCTCGGGGTGACTTCCTGATCATCTGGTTTCATCGGAATCTCTATCACTGGAAAATACGGTGCTGGCGTGTCTGTTCTACCCCAAGGATTGAATCATTCTCATCTTTTGGATAGCGCCTCGCAAATCGAGCAAGGACGAGCCTGGTATGTATTGCACCTTCCTGGGCGGAATGCACCGAGTCTTACGAAGCAATCCACAAAGATGTGTTACATGATGGTGTGCCATGAATCCTAAGATGTGCACGATCGATGAAGTTCGATGTAGTTGATCGCCCATCAAATTCTCGAATTTCGTCATTGTATTGCTATTTGTTATCTATAGTCCGATCACCAGTGCACCTGGGGATCGAGGTCACAGGATATGTCACGACGGTCTCTGTCGCTGGGGATTGCATCAGTCCCTCGCCTATCTCCATCTGAGCACTGGGTTGAACAAATATCATTTAGTACGTCCTAGGTACTGTGCCTAGCTGAGTGCTGATCCATGGGCGCCACAAGGGTCAATACGAGCAACACGTTGTACTCTGGTGCCTCCCCACGCGCTATACGCAAGGTACATGCACAGGATCTTGGTTTGTACCAGTGTCATTACATCTGAACCTGGTCGACCGTCGTTAACGACGATCCAAGGTCCGGACCAACCAAGACCAACTTCCAACCACGCCCATTACGATGTCGCGGCTAGCCCCTGCTCATCTTGTGCCTGTCACTCAAGTTGACTTCTTTGTTCCCATCCACCCTGGTCTATGTGGCGTAAAACTGGATCATATAAACCCTGGCTCAGCTGACATACGCATCCACTTTCTCCTACTGGTCGGACCATTCAAGTTTTCGTGCTCCTCCCTCCCTGCCCTGATCGCAGGATTCTGAAGGCTCTCCACCACGATACTTTCATGTCACATCGTGTTTTGCGTGACTTTTTCTCATTGTCAATTGGTCTCTTTCCCAGCGCCATAGGACAAGACTGACAATTACCGACGCTATTCAGGTACATCTAGTTATTGTGGTCGTTAACCAAACTCGATATCTCTGCCATGTCTGCCAACGCCACAAGTCCTGGTGGTCCCATACCTCCTTCAGCGGCTCCATCAGCACCGAACCCCAATGCCATCATACATCCCTCGCTAGACTCCATCATGATCGGACACACTTTCTTGACGCTTCTCTTGCCTCTCTTGATTGCATTGTTCTACTTCTCCACCCCACAGAGTCGCCGGCGACCCATCTTTATCCTCAATGTAGTAAACATCATCCTCGCTTTCACGGCGGGTGTAATGATTGACACACTTGCAGTGAGCTGGGCACCCAAGAACAGGCAGCTGATCGCGCGCAGTCGCTGATGGGCGTTTTGCAGATCCATTCCATGTTGTCTCTTCAAGATCCATGGCCTCCGTCGGTGTGCTGCACTTTCAACCGGTGGTACCTTTGATGTACACCTCGTCTCATTAAATCCTTACCTAGGTGTACATTTCCATTGGAATTATTGGCGCCTTTCAGTCCATACTTGTCGACTTTATTTTGCTTGTTCGCCTCATCTCCGTCCACCCACTCAGTCGCGTCGGTCTGACACGTTTTGCTATCTTGACGTCCCTCCCAATCCTACTCAAGACTGCTCGCGTCGTCAACATGATCATCTTCATCAAAGTCCTGGCGGATGCTGCACGTGGATCTCTCGGTCCTGAGAACGTTGCTATTGTGTGGGCGACGACGCCTTACCTGAAAATCGAATGGTCTGCTCAGATGGTGGACAATGCGTGAGTGCTGGTTGAGCATTTCTCCCTAATTGCGGGATCGATGTATTCGTTTTTTCTTCTGATGGGTAGATATGTATCCCTTGCATTCCTTTGGACCATCCGGGACCGGGGAGATGGACAGGGGGTCACGAGTAATATTCATCCGAACAGAGGTGAACGATTGTTTTCTTTTGTTGCTTCTCGAGCAATCTATCACCTGCCAAACTTGACCAAAATTCGGTACTTTAGTGACGTTTGCTCAGCGCATGCGCACCCTCTCTCATATCGCGCTCTCGAACTTCATTATCCCATCTCTATTCTCCATCGCACAGCTCGTCGTCGTCTATCGCAATGTCGACGTACTGATCGTGAACGAGATCGTACTTGTAAACACCATGCTCGCTGTGTTCGGTGTCGTCTTCGCCACCGTATGGGCAGGCAACGTCGGTCGGCGCGCAGCGCAGATTGAGGACACGTCTCGGACAGACGACGACGACGTGGCGAGGCGGCATCCCCGCGCGTTCGCCTTTCCCGGACTTGGGACGTGGCGCGTCGCGAGTTCACCTCCGACGTTGCCCTTTGGGAGCACGGAGTACACCGTACCAACGGAAGGCGTGGGCCTCATTACCCGCGATTCGGAGAAAGTGAACAATGGAGGTATGTCATCGTTGAAATGGGTCCGTGCTGGTCGTTCGTGTTGTTCAACGCGTGGTTTTAGGAGTTTTGATTGGCGTGGGTGCTACGGCGGCGCCGGGTTCTCTGGAGACGAAAGTGGATAAGGAGGATATTGCTAGATCGAGTGGATTTTCGACGCCGAGGTATTGAGCGTTGTGGTTTGCACCGGACCCTTCCCTTGCTAAGTGACCAGCGATCAATTCTCCAAATGAGTGTAAATGTTCTTGTAGCCTTTCTGTCCATGTAGTCTACCGACGTCTCCAGAATGACTGCTATAGCCATACAGTCGTCACAGGTCTCCTCAAAACTTCTTTCGTACGAATGGAAAGAACTTCTTTAGTTTCGACCTTCTCCCATTTTCTATAAGGACTGTAAATTCCAGTCCCAAGAAAGAAACAAATGTATTCCCTCCTTGCTTCAAGTTCCGCCATCCCTTCACGGTCGCCAGTACCGTCGGTCTGGTAATTGATGATGCCAACCGCCCACTGCGAAAAGAGCAAGAATCTGGTGTCACATACGACTTGGATGTTCTCAAAGAACCTCTTGTTCTCCGAGCCGGGGCTGAGCGTGAGGCGCTCATGGGTAGTTCCCTCGATCGCTTCTCGGTGGATATGCAGCATCATCTCTACCAAGAGAACCTCCAATTCGAGTCCTTTTTTCGTCATAGCATAGAACGGGTAACCGACTCGAAGGTCCCACGGCCGATGCGCAAGACGATCTGGACTCAGCATGAGAGCGGCAGTGGCATCGGTCAACGCACGATAACCGGATGGTGACTCAGGGAACGAAGTGGCAAATGGGGAATGAGGTCCTGCCCACGCGAAAATTTGCCATTCGCGACAATCGTTGACGATCACTTCCATGAGACGACGGAAGGCCCGCTTCCCTTCTCCATATGCGATGGGCATGCTGATGTCAAATATTCCTAAGAGCGAATACGCCACGTCCTCTACTCGGGTCGTTTTCCGGGTAGATGCCCAGAGCATCTTCTCTCTTACGTTGAGGAGACCAGGGCTGAAGTAGCGGAGGTTACGACGGTCGATGCCAGTGATGTCAGAGATGATGTGCATGATTTCGGTGTTTTCCTTGTCGTTCGGGAAAGTGCTAAGGGGTAACCAGTCCGCGCCGTAGAACTTGATTTTCGTTGGGGCGAGCAACTCCTGGAGAGTCCATCCTCTTGTGAACCAGGGATCGTTTCGGATGCTGCTCTGTTCCGTCGCCTTGGCGAGATGGACAAGGCAGACTGCGGAGTTGCGATACCACTTGAACATGGAGCGTATGGCCTCGTCGAGCTCTGCACTGCTTGTTTTATCGATGCAACATGTGTCGGCCCATGCCAATCTGCAACCAAGCGCCTTTGCAGTGACACAGAATGTCCTCAACTTCTCATATCCCGGAGAGTCCCCGTCTAAACCTTTTTCCATCACCATCTGGAAGGTGGGCTCTCCTTCCAACGACCAACGATGCGAAAGTATGGCATACTTCAACTTTTGGGCAACGAAATTTCTTATCATTTCTTCTCTGGAACGACTGGGCAAGTTGGCCATTAGCAAGGCGATCTCCTCTTCGGCGGCATGTTCCGGTTTGAATATTTGCGGCAAGTCTTCACGATTGATCAAACGTATGCCCGAGTCGTCGATATGCAGGAGGTGAGCGGGCATATAATTAAAGAGGTGGTCGTAGTAGACACCAAGAACATCCGAATCTGGTGGTTGCGACGTCGGGGGTGGTGCCTTCAGCAAGTAAGATAAAGGTGATATGACTCTCTGCTTCATGGAGATAGATGACATACCATGTTCAATAAAGTGGTAAGCAAACGAAACTATGGTAACTGGGAGGCACCAACTCCCCAACACGGACGGTGGGAAATCTTAAGAAGATCAATCGATAATCGACGACGTGTTACACCCTCTCCGCGACGATCCTTTTCCACCTACAAGGTAAGTAAGAGTCTACGCATCCTTGTGCATCGACCATAACTAATATTCACCATGCATCTTCAAATAATCTTCGGCTTTAGAATTATATGACCATTCCCGAAGTTCTCGACATATTTGAGGATTACACTAGGAAAGAAAATATCCCCTGTCGACTCATCGATCTCGAGCATTTATGCCTCGTAGACATAGACGCAGTCAGAAATGCTCATCGAGCCAGAATCGAGTCGATTGAAGAAGCGGATATCGAACGACACACGTCGTATGCAAATCAACGCAGGGAAGATGTCATTAGAACGATTGTGAAAAGCGTCGTGAAGTACGCCATCCTGTCACATATCTGGCTCCCCTCAGATCAATACCAATACCGTGACATGGTGTCAGGCGCGCCACAGACTGGTCCTGGCTGGCACAAACTGGAGCGATTTTTCGATCTCGCACGAGATTCGTTCAGGTGTCGGTTCGCCTGGACCGATGTAGTTTGCATCGACTACACGAATCAATTAGATCGAGAGTCTGCGACCCAATCCTTATTCGACTGGTACCGCAACGCCTATGTGTGCATCGCACACCTCGCGACAGCTTCTGACTCGTCGGACATGGGTCACGACGCGTGGTTCTATAGGGGATTCACATTGACGGAACTACTAGCCCCCATGAGGATGAAGTTCTACGGAGCAGGATGGAAGGCACTCAACAACGATTACATTGATAATGACAAGGCAGATGGAGGTTTTCTTGAGTTGCTGTCAAAAGCGTCTGGGATCCCTGTCAACGATTTGCGAACCTTCTGGCCAAGCCCGGACAGGATCAGGCACAAACTGTCTTGGGCATCGAGACGGGAGACAACTACGGTTGAAGACAAGGCGTACTCCCTCATGGCGATTTTCGATTCCCGTCTCTCTGTTAACTACGAGGAGGGGGAGAGGGCGTTCACCAGGTTGATGCTCGACGTTATCCCTAAGTCCGGGGAGTGCGATGTCTTCGCATGGGCAGGGCCTTGCTCACATGACCATCCTGGGATACCACCCTCTCCAGCAGGCTTTGGGGAACAACACCGCGATCAACAACTCAATCCGACTTCACATCACTATCGTCTGTGTGGGGATCGTTCCTTGTCTATTGATTTCGATCACCTCCGCATTAGAGCCATCATCCTCGAGATCAGCCTTCCACCGGAGGGGGTAGCGAACTACAAACCCGTCCTGCTTTGGCACTCAGCTTCCGTTAGCGAGGTTACCCTACTCCACCCCCAAGATTTGGCTTCACATGCTGAAGCTAACACTCAAATGGCGGTTGGTGTCATCGATTACGGTTGGACTGGTAGCCCAGATGAAGGTATACTCCACGAAGGTGATCGGTACTTTTGCTTCCTCTTGTACAAAAGCTCCCAACATGAAGGATGGCAGAAGGTACTTACTGAGAAAGTAGTCTTCCTCACCAATGTTCAAGAATTAGTACAAGAACTAGAATTACTGTGTATATATACTAGGCAGAGAACGTTCGTATAGACACTACGTCATAATAAATAACACCAAGCGCCTGAGTTCGAGGTGTTGCAATGGATGGGCAAGCACAGATTGAATTGATCTTACGAGGAATCGCGACAGCGACGACCCAGCAAAATAGTGGCGGCAAATCCCGACAAGAAAGGGCCGTGATGTCTCACTACCGCTTGACATTAACAAGGGGTATCCACATGTCTCCAACGATTGCACTCAGGTATGTGAGAATGTAGGATGTACGGGACTACCGGTGCCATGGTACCATGGTGTGATTTTACCCCCGGTAGGTGTTGTTCCTGTGATGGCCAACATCAGATTGCGCGAATCTCGACACGGACCAAGACTCACGTCTGAGAAAATCCAACACGGTTAGCATCTCTGTCGAATACCTGCCAAGAGTGATCGATCAGCTCACGTTTCTCCGAAGCCCAACCACTACTGACCACATAGTACCACTTCTGTCCGAGGATGAAATTCAACCACTCTCCACTGTTGCTTCCCAAGTTGGCAACCACACTATACCAGTAACGCCACCCCATGCTGTGTTCTGGTCTGTTGGAATTAGCTGAGCCGGTGAGCGATCGTGAAGTTGAGACGCTGCATGGACGAGATGGAGGAAGGGTGGATTTCGATTTGCCCGTGTGTGAATCTAACTTTGCTCCTGGAATTGCATCCAGGTATACGGCAAAGAAGTTGTTCGCGAGGAGGACATCTAATGAGGACGATATTTGCGTGAGATCTAGTGAGAGAGCATGTAAGAGTGGAGAAGCAAACATACGTGTTGTACCGGCGTCAACGATCCCAGCACTCTCCCTATACTTCAACTCGCCTTCGTACTGTACACGACGCATATAAGCCCAACGTACTATTCATACCAAGGTCGAATCAATGCCTCCGTAAGTCAATGTACCCATCTATGCATCTCAGGTTGATGAAAGACAAGGGTCACTGTAGTTTGTTGAAAGGGCAAAGTAAACACCGAGTACTTCATATCAGGTGAGAGCGTACCCTGTGTGGGGTCGGCATCGGCACCTTCGGAATCGACGTTGATTGGTTGGTGAACCAAGGCAGTGGGCAAACAGTACAAACATGGCCGTGGCAAAATAGAGCGCAGTCTCCTTTTCGGCTTGTAGCGCTCATACACACTACACCTCACTGCGGACACGTACTCGTCCACCATGGCATTCTGCCGTAGGACTGCTGCCTTGCTGTGGGCAGCACTCGCGTTTCTGGGCTACATCGGATTTGCCACGGCGCAAGAGCCAGAAGTCACTATAAACCACTTCGATAACTTGCCAGGCAGATTGTTCTTCTTTGAAGACACCTCAGTGCGTTCGTGTTCTCGCGTATCTGGCCTAGGATAACATTGGCTTTCTGCAGAGTGTTGTCTACCACGACATAATGGCTGGAGATCTTTATGTCTCTCAGGACGAAGGCAAGTCCTGGAGTAGGGCAGAAGATATTCTGAGCGGCACAGTGTCTATGGTAGTACCACATCCTTTCGATAACAGATATGTAAGTAATATCTCTCAGTGGCTTTCATGAAACCCATTGCCACACTACTCAACCCAGGCTTTCGCATTGACGGATGGGACGATTCATTACCGCACCGAGGATCGTGGCAAGACTTGGCGCTCATTCGACGTCCCTGCTCCCCTCAGCTACACGCCAAAGCCACTTTCTTTCCACTCCGACAAATGGGATCGCATACTGTACCAGGGAACTGTCTGTGAACGAGTGGGCTGGAACAATTTCTGCACAGACGTGGTGAGTATCTGCGATTGTCTGTGTCCTTGGCGCGCGCTCAATCTTCTTTAGACGTATTACACCACCGACGGTTTTTCTTCAACACCGAAAGAACTCTTAACGGACACGTCAGCCTGCCAGTTCGCGCACAGTTCCAGGGAATTCAAGCACAGTGCTCATGAGGACCTAATATACTGTGTCGCATACGATTCCTCTGCCACCGGACCCTACCACTCACTCTCATCTTCCCGACTCTATTCCTCTTCCGATTTTTTCCAAACTGTCAACATCGAGGACCTCGGAATCGGAAAGAATGCCAAGGGCGTCGCAGCATTTGCGATCGTATCCAAGTTCGCGGTTGTTGCGTTAAAGGACGTGACGTCTGGGAGCGACGGCGACATGCAGCTATACGTGACGGTGGATACAAGGGAGTGGGCCAAGGCACAGTTTCCGCGTGCATCCCAAGCACGTCTTCGGCAGAATGCGTACACCATTGTCGAGTCGACAATCCATTCCTTAGCTGTGGACGTAATGCTCCAAGACCAAAACACAATTGGGACGTTGTTCGTAAGCAACTCGAACGGAACCTACTTTGTGGAGAGTCTTAAAGATACGAACCGTAATATGGCTGGATACGTGGACTACGAGAACGTGCATGGGGTTGCTGGAGTTGGTATCGCGAATGTTGTGTTGAACGCTCAAGACGTGGAGAGGAAGAACGCTGCAAAGAAGTTGAGATCAATGATCACGTTCGATGACGGTAGGTTGCAGTGCCTTCGCCGTCTCATCTCCGCTTGACGCTTCGGAAGGTAGTAATTGGTCCCACATTCGTGCACCCTCGGTGGACAGCGATGGCAAGCTGATCTCGTGCGACCCTACCAAGCTCGAAGAATGTTCATTGCACTTGCATTCCGTCACCAACCCCCACAACTTTGGACCCATCTTCTCTTCCACTGCTCCGGGCCTCGTGATGGGTGTCGGCTCCATCGGGAAGCAGCTTTCCCCTTACGAGGAGTGTGATACTTTCCTAAGTACAGACGCTGGGCTGACATGGCGTATGGTCCGGAGAGAGGCCCATATGTACGAGTTTGGAGACTCGGGCAGTATTATCTTGGCCGTGAACGACGAGGAAATGACTGATACTGTGAGCTATTCTACCGATTTCGGAGGTACATGGTACGTTGACGTTGTGACTACCTCTGTATTTTCAACTGACCACCCCGGCGCGTGTTAGGAAATCGTTTAACCTTGGTGTCAACGTACGCGCCAGAGCGCTCACCACCGTCAGTGACGTGACATCTCAAAAGTTCATTCTCCTTGCCCAGCTCTCGCGAAAGGATCAAAGAGAAGGCGACGGTCGGTATGCTGTAATATATCTCGATTTTTCTGGCACGCGACCCCGTCAGTGTAACGAGAAGGACTACGAGAAATGGTATGCGCGTGCAAAGCCTGATACGGAGTGTTTGATGGGTGTCAAGGTAAGCCTGCAAACACATTCAGCAGAGAATACCAATGGACAGGACCTCAGCAATGGTATAACCGCCGCAAGGCCGACGCAGACTGCTATGTAGGCAATAAATTCATTGACCCTGTTGTCCACGAAGATCGATGCCCTTGCCAAGACCATGACTATGAGTGGTAGGTGGCATTCACTAGTGACATGTGTGCTCATCTCGATCATGGTTGATTATCCTAGTGACTACAACTACGTTCGGAGCGGCGACAAATGTGTTCCAGCAGGGCTTGAGCGTATCCCGAGCACTCTGTGTACCACGGGCAGAGCAGATGAAACCTACATGGGCTCGTCTGGGTATAGGTTGATAGCAGGTAATTTGTGTGAGGCAGGCCAGGGTGAAAAGAAGGACGACCCTGAACGGAAACCGTGTTCGCATGGTACGTACCTTCGGCTGATGGCTTGAGCAGGTGGAGCTGATACGGCTGGTGTGTGAATGTAGCTGAACCCCTAGAGGGTGAAATCACTGACCAGATTGTAGGTCGTTAGGCTGTGTCGCCGATTCCTTGCTGACCCCGAATCCAGCATCAGTTCAATGCAAAAGTTGTTCAGTACCAGTTTTTCAAGGAAACGAGTGTGAGTGAACGACAATATTGCTCGCATGCTAAACTCTGAAGTGGACTGTAACAGACTATCCTCGTCTTACTGGATGATAACACGATTTGGCAGTCAAGCAACGAGGGGCTCACTTGGGATCCAAAATTTCCTGGGGAGCGCTTCTTGGGGTTCTACATGCACACTCATTCGAACGAACGAGCTTATCTCATCACCGAATCTTCCAAATACTTCTACACAACAGACGGTGGTCAGTGGTGGCACCTGCAAAATGCACCGTCACGTCCAAACACGTTTGGCGTACCGGCGCTTCGGTTCCAACCCCGTTCCGATTACCTTATTTGGATCGGTGACGTTGGATGCGATGGTAGTGCAGAGAACTGCCGAGCACAAGCCCGATATTCGCGCGACCATGGACGCACCTGGCAGTTCATCGAAGACTATGTTCTTAATTGTGACTGGGCCCGCGACAAAGAACTCCACGTCGACCAGAACCAGATTTTATGCGAGTCCTACCAAAACAAACAGGGTTCTCAGCGTTTCTTTGGAAACGACAATGCATTGCAACTCATCTCAGGCAGAGATTACTATAGCAAAAAGACAAAACTTTTTGAGCATGTCGTCGGTTTTACAAAGTTCTCGGAATACCTTATTGTGGCCGAGGTGAGTTGTGTAGCTTAATGACCGCCTGCACACACATAGACTTACATGCGGGAAGTATCTTCCTACGAAGAACGCCCTAGATCTTCAGGTTTCGCTCGACGGACTGACCTTTGCGACCGGGCAGTTCCCTCCTGGCATGCATCCCGACACACATGTATGTCCAAGTGTATTCGCCATGGCTTGTTCATTTGAAAACGATGATGCGCAGGCATATACTGTTTTAGAATCAAGCACCGATTCCATCTTCCTGCATATGACTATGTCCGAGTGGCCGAACCCCTTCTGGGGTAATATATTAAAGTCCAACTCCAATGGAACTTACTTTGGGTTGTCTGTAGAGAATGTGAACAGGAACGAGGTCGGCTATGCTGATTTCGAAAAGTTCGTTGGATTGGATGGCATCGCGTTGGTCAACATTGTGGCGAATCCGGCAGAGGCAACCCTTACAGGGAGAAAGGTACTCCAGACGAGGATTACGCATAATGACGGTGAGCGTTTTGAGTGTTAACCGGACGTGGGTATCCGAATGAATGGATATGTAGGTGGCACTTGGAAGCCCCTTACACCACCAAAGCTCGATTCCCAAGGGAGGGCGTATCCTTGTTCAACGACTGTATGTCGCGTTCATTTTACTAGTTGATCACGGTATTTATGTCCACAGAGCTGTGCCCTTCAAGTACATGGGTTCACAGAGCGTAGGGACGCACGGGCGACATACAGCAGCCCAAGCGTCGTAGGTGTCGTCATGGCAGTCGGAAATGTCGGCGAGGTCCTTGCTCCTTACACAGAGAGCGATACTTTCCTTTCCCGCGATGGTGGTTTCACATGGGAGGAAGTTCACAAGGATGCCTATCTCTGGGAATTTGGCGACTCAGGATCGATCATTTTGATCGTCAACGACGAAGAGCCAACGGACCACGTCTTGTTCACTACGGACGAAGGTATCTCGTGGCGAGAGTTCAAGTTTAGTAATGAGAAGTTGAGAATCAACACAATCATCACGGTTCCAGAAGATACAAGCAGGAAATTTATGCTCCTTGGGCACGCGCCTGGCTCCTCGTCATCAACGATTGTCCACATTGACTTCACATCATTGACTCACCGCCAATGTAGGTTCGCATTCGGGATATTTCTACTGTAGACTGATGGAGTTTCCTCTTAGGTGTGTTGAGCCAAGATGATCCGGCTCATGATGACTTTGAGTTATGGAGTCCCAGTGAGGAAAGAACAGAAGCGTGTCTTTTTGGTCGTCAGGTACTCCTACCCTTTGCATTCAGTACAATTACGAACGTCTATTGCAGACACTTTACCAGCGCCGCAAGCGCGACGCTAATTGCGTTGTTGGCAAGGAGGCGGAAGTCGTCCACAAGATCGTCCACAACTGTGCCTGTGGACAGGATGACTTTGAGTGGTAAGTCGGGTCACCTACGATTTACTCCTCCTAACACCATTCCGCGACGTCTTTTCACAGCGAATTTAACTTCATGAAGAATGGCGAAGGAAAATGCGTGCCAGTACCAGGGACTTCACCACTTCCTAATGACAACTCTTGTCGCGGCTACGAGGAGTACTGGTATGAACGGACCGCATACCGAAAAGTCACCCATTCGAGCTGTGAAGGGGGCAATCGACTTGACCATGGAACACAACACCTCTGTCCGGGAATCGGGGGCCACAGTGCGTTCTTTTGGACTATGGTGTTCATGTTCCCCTTCGCAATCACTGCACTCGTCGCGTGGTGGTGGTACAAGAAGAGTGGGCTTGCGAGAGGGTAGGTTTTTACCCGCGTACGTGCAACGAGGCAGACAGATTACTGACACTGGCGTGAACTCCACAGAACGATTCGACTTCCTGGTGACCATTCGAGTGGGTACAGGAGTTCAGGCTCAGGCGTTCTCGATACGCTGGCCTCGGTGCCCTGGTTCCTCATTGGACTGGGGGGTATTGCGTACGAATATGTTGGGTCGAAGCTGGACTCCTTTTCTATGGGATACCGATCACGCCACGGCTACCGAGACTTGCCTATCGACGAGGATGCGCAGATACTGCAGTTCGAAGACGAGGAGTAGACGAGAAGCGAACTATGCAGAAGAGGCTTGGATAGAGGGTTTGGCTGAAAGACACATCTCCATCTTTTCTTTTTTCTTTTTCTTTTACCCCGTAGCGGCGTAGCATAACTACTATGTACCCTGACTTTTTTTTTTTTTTTCGCGAAGTCGTCTTTATCGCACATATACCTGCGTTCAACCTACCACTGCATAGTCAGCCAAGGCACAGTCGGAACAAAAGCAATACGGCTGGCCATTTACAAATGCCGACCACCCATCCAGGAATATAACCTTTTGGGCGCTACGATTCTACGATTAGCCGTATCGGTGACCAGCATGACTGTTTCATATGGCGCACAGGATGTGGCACTCTATTATGATATGGCCTGGCACGTCGCGGTGCCAGTGGGACACACCCAATTGATGACCGTGACGTAGTACTCACAGGGCTGCATAGTACGCCTCCAACACGTTGGCAGAACAAAAGACCCTAGAACACGCTGATTGGTGAGTTTCAGATCAATGAAGGCCGCCACATGTGCCGTTGGAGACTCAGGTGACTCAGGCGGGTCACAAGTTGCTTGGCAAGGACACAGATCCGAATCGCAACGCCATGCGCTCCGAACTTGAAGGCCATTCGCGCGCGGCCAAACAAAGCCTCGAAACGCAGACGGCATATTGGCATGCAGTAACTACTGTACCAGTCCGCTAGTCCTCGTGATCGACTGATCATCAAGCAGCATCTTTAGGCATATTCAACTCATCTCCAGTGCCGAGGAAGTTGAAGCTAAAATCTGTCTAGTTTATGCACACATGATGTATGTCCCCAAGTTGTCTAAGCAGTGTTTGATTCTAGGCAGGCTTCGAGCAAACATACGTTCGGTCGTGACTTCAACCCGTCTATAGGTCCATCAACGTAACTGCGGCATACCACGCAGTTACCATGTGGTACGTCCATGAGAAAAGATTTTCGTTTCAGCCATGGTCTATAAAATCCGGTGTGGAGGTCACACAGGACTCATCTTCGACCCACTTGTATATTGGACCATCCTTTGTTCTACTGCTAGCAATTTCCATGGCTTCTGTCTTTTTTACTATTCTCCTCGGGATCACCGCTGTACAGGCTTCTGCCTCGAGGCAAAGCGTCACTGCGCTAATGACCTCTCAGATTGACACCTTCTCTCCGTACACTTACTTTGCGAGTGCTGCATATTGCACTCCCTCGACGACCCTCTCATGGTCTTGTGGAGGTAAGCTATTGTACTCTCTAGAGCTAGGTTCCGAGCTTGACACCTCCCTTTGCGTAGTTAACTGCAATAACAACGCTGGGTTTCAACCGGTGGCGTCGGGTGGGGATGGCGATCGTGTCCAATACTGTGAGATTTAGATCGGACCTTTATTCCTCGGCTGAGAACTGATGTCTAACAGGGTATGTTGGATACGACCCAAGTCACAACACGGTCATCGTGGCACACCAAGGAACTAATACATCTCAGATGTAAGCCCGTCCTGTTCAACACGGCGGTTTATACTCAGCTAGCGGTCATGTAACATAACAGTTTGGCCCTCCTCACCGATGTCGACCTGATACTGGGTGGCCTGGATTCATCGCTTTTCCCTGGGCTTTCCTCCGATATTGAGGTGCACAGTGGTTTCCGGAATGACCAATCCCAGTATGTACATCTAGTGTTGTCCTTGTGTGCGAAATCTAATTCATCACCACCGTCACAATAGGACGGCTTCAGACATTCTTTCTTCTGTCCAAACAGCCATGTCCAAGTATGTAACCAGCTCTGTGACGTTGGTTGGTCACTCCCTCGGTGAGCACTGCTAATCATCTACGATCAGCGGTTCATGATCGGCGTTCTCATTTCTCACCGCCCAATGTATGAAGGTGCCGCGCTCTCTCTTCTTGACTCGGTTTACCTCCCTCTCCACCTCCCCTCCAGTACGACGTTCCAGGCCATTCTCTATGGTCTTCCGCGTGTTGGCAACCAAGCGTTTGCAGACTATGTCGATGCTAACCTGCACATCACGCATATCAACAACTTGAAAGATCCTGTCCCGATTTTGCCCGGAAGGTTCTTGGGATACGTGCACCCTTCCGGCGAGGCACATATCACAGAGTCTGGCGAGTGGGCGGCGTGCCCCGGTAAGTACCCATTTTAGACCCAATACTGATATGACGTGTTGATGCATTGGTGAAATAAAAACAGGCCAGGACAATTCAAATACACAATGCATCGTCGGTGACGTACCCAACATCTTTGACAGTGACGAGGCGAACCACGATGGTCCTTACAACGGAATCGAGATGCAGTGTTCGGTATGATTGCTGTGCTTTGCCGACCAAGACTGGCATTACCTGTAGCCCC
Organism: Xerocomellus chrysenteron; assembly: GCA_038093415.1. NCBI lineage: Eukaryota > Fungi > Basidiomycota > Agaricomycetes > Boletales > Boletaceae > Xerocomellus > Xerocomellus chrysenteron. Next base: position 30,410 of record JBBPSD010000069.1, read on the forward strand.
AACATCCTAATCACTGGTTCCGCTTGACATGAAGTTGAATCGAGGGGCAAGGATTTGAGTGCGGACAGATCCGAGACTCGTACCGAGTGGGCACTTTGGACATTTGCCGTTTTACCATCCTCTGCCTCCCCTGTTCGTATGAACCTTAGTCAATCTCACTCTATCCACCGCCGCCCTCTCCATGAACCATCAGGATGACCGAAAGAGCTCGTTCTCCGAAGTACAACATAGTGTCATAGTCGCGTGGTTCGTTGATAAGGATGACATGTTTATGTTTAGCGTACGACCTGCGCTTGAAGCTTGAAGCTTGATGGCTGAAATGGTGATATCGTTCTAGTACGTGCACCAACCAAGTATGCTATATCGATTGATTGATATGAGCGCGGCAGAGAACCATTGCACGGCCTTGCACAGACTCGACGATGGATAGACAAGAACTAGCTTGCATATGCGACTACTGTACTTCAAATTAGAAATGCCAATACGACAGAATGGGATACATAGCGAACACCACTGAATTCAAGTAATGTATAAATATCACGATAAACGAACGGGATCAGGTGCTGGTATGTAGGACATAGCGATCAAAATTAGATTGGGTATAGTTTAAGGGATGGATGAAAAAAGTATACGCGACCCAGCGCGATGATGTCACAATGTTGGCAGGAAGCGCATCGAGCACCCTATTTTAGTCTTCTTTTAGTCTTCCTGCATTACTTCATCGATCGTATCTTCGCGGGAGCCAGAAAGACCCGGTGATAATTTGAAGGGCATTTTGGAAGCATAATCCGGACCCAGGAGTAAATGATTGCCGACGTTGTCTGTGCGTGAACTTCTTGCTGCAAGAGGCACCAGGATAGCCGGTGGTAAGAGTGGACTACCGCATTTGACAGTTGGCGAGGGAGGAGGAAGCGCAGGAAGTGGGGCGCTGGGCGGTGGCGCGAGGGGAATAGGACAACGGATCTCTCGGCGTAGACTGGTGACATTGTTAGAAACAAGTCATACATGGGTTCAGATACTTACCGCTTAGGCGGATGAGCAATGCCACCCACACTTCCACTTCTCAGTCTACCGAAGAGACTATTGTTCTCAAACGCTTCGTTTATACCAATGCTAGCAGCACGATGACGCGTAGGAGACATAAGACCAGTCCGTTGGAGCGCTGCACCTGCGTTTCTGACAGGGGACTTGATGAGAGCCATTGGGCTTGCACCAATATTGATGCTGGAGCGACGTCTGCGCATCCTAGGACGCTCAGCGTTCGTAGGGGCTTCCAGAGCCTTGGGACATGGGCTGGTCTGTCCATGCGGTGTCGGTGTCAGGGTCAACTGACGGTCGACAGGATCGACAGGACTGGCTGAAATAGCCATAGGAGACGATGGCAGTACAGGCGTCTTGCATCTGGCGATGCGTGGCGCAAGGAGACCAGACGAGAAAAAGGTAGAATATGTCGCCATTGCAAACGCGTCGAAGGTCCTTCAAGACAATGTGGTCACGAACACAATAAGAACAAGTTCAACTCTCAATTTCCACTTTAAATCATCACTGTTACATAATCGAGATGGACTTACGAGGTACGCATACTACCTTTGTGCTCGTTGCTCAACATGTTCTTCATTGTAAGTAAGCTCTGTTTGCTCGATGTTTCGTATCGTCAATTTGCCTTACAGAAAGAACTAACCCACACAATCCTTCTGCACCCGTCCTACTTTGGTCCTCGGATGCTCCAATTCTTGGAATCAAAGCTCTACGCAGATGTTGAAGGCACATGTTCAGGAGCATTTGGATACATCATAGCCGTTGTTTCTATCCTCGATATCGGAAAAGGGATGGTCATCAGCGGGAGCGGTCAAGCCGAGTTCATTACACGGTATCGCGCCATTGTATTTAAGCCGTTCAAAGGTGAAGTGGTGGATGGCGTGGTCAACAATGTCAACAAGGTGTGTAGATCGGCTACGGTTTCATGTATACCGTCATCCTGAGACGTAGCTATAGATGGGGTTCTTCGCGGATGTAGGACCACTGCAGGTTTTCGTTTCGCATCAAGTGAAACTCCCTGCCATCCCTGCCACCCCAATTGCTTACTGCGTCTTTAGCTTATACATCCAGACATGAAGTTCGACCCCAACTCAAATCCACCGTCATTCGCATCAGAAGATCAGGTATGAGACTTTTGAGTTATTTTTCTATTATTCACTAGGGGTACCGGTCATTGTTACCAGATCATCGAGAAAAATACTCGCGTCCGACTAAAAATCGTAGGTACTCGTGTCGACGCGACAGAAATTGTGCGTCTTCTATTCTCATCCAACTACTCGTATTCACTCCTTTCAGTTTGCCATCGGGACCATCAAAGAGGATCATCTTGGTGTCATAGACTGAATTCTGTCCCTTCTATATCGTCATTGATACGTTAGGGTTACACTCTCACATGATTTGTAGCTTCGATAATACTCGCTGCGCGTACTAGTACCATGCTTTTGTAGGCCATGGTTGGTGCTGTTGCTCCCAATTACGCGAACTGGGCCAGCCAGACTAGCTTGCTTACCCCGTGCAGAGAAATGGGTAGCACCACTGCCTTCTCGATAAATAGTCTGAAGATGTGACTGGACCAATCAAGTGGAAGATGATAAATTTAGACATTTGGACGCCAGATCGAGCTACATGCGTTGATCAGCGGTTGAGCTTCAAGCTTCAAGTTGGGCGATACGTCGAGGCTCGGAAAACCAAACTCTTCTAGCCAATCGCTACTAAAGACACGAATTTAGATTGTAGCCACCATATTCATATTTCGGTGAGTCATCGGCGGCCCCTCAGAGCATGTGGTAGTAATGATTTAAGAGTCTCGCGGTTTCAAGATAGTTCCCTGCCAAAAGTTGGCACGTTCGTTGGAATACGCGATCCGGGCTCATTCCTTTCTCGCTTCTCGGACCATGTCGGTATCCTCTCCAGTAACTATCCTCTGCATCAATTTCATGGCGTGAGCATGATGGACCCAGGGCGACGCATACGATGCACAGGTATCCAACACCTTCTCTCTCACGAATCCGAATCCCTGTCGGTACAGACGCGAGTACGGACATGCTCACGCAGGTTACTACAGATAAATTCCATGCCGTGTGCACATTGCGTGCCGGACCACCTGACCATTCTTATCATATGGCACTCTGGGATTCTGCCTGCTCCCATCATTGCTAATTAGGCAATGCTTCCGCGGGGCCCTGTAAATGCCTGCCCGTATAAAGCACCAGACCAGACCGCCACTTGGATTCCTTGAGAAGTACCCTGATGTTCTCTGTTCTCGCTGCTACCCTTCTCGGTGTCACGGCCGTCCAGACCTCGCCTTCCCCCTCCGCGAGGCGATCGATAACTGCGCTGACGACGACACAGATTGATGCCTTCAATCCATACACGTATTATGCGAGTACTGGATATTGCACCCCTACCCAGACCCTTGCATGGGACTGTGGAGGTACGTCCAACTGAGGCGCTATGCACGAGCGGTCTGTGGAACACTGACTCGTTCCCGTTCAACCAAGCCAACTGCGATGCAAACTCTGATTTTAAGCCCGTCGCTTCTGGTGGCAACGGTGACACCGTCCAGTACTGTAAGACCTAATTTGATACATACGGAGCTTAGCTTATGCTTGGATTGTCTTCGAACGCACAGGGTACGTTGGATATGACCCCACTCTCGACACCGTGATCGTTTCCCATGAAGGAACGGACCCTTCAGAGATGTAAGATATAGTTTTAGCCGTCGTATGTCGTCATGAATTCATTCTGAAACCTACCTTCCAGGGAGTCCCTCGTCACGGATGCTGATCTCTTCCTGACGAATTTAAGCTCGACGCTCTTCCCAGGACTTAGCTCCGATATTGAAGTCCATAATGGCTTCGCGGATGAGCAGGCATCGTATGACATTGACTTACATCTCATTCCCATCTACCCACCTAAATCGTCATGACAGCACTGCTACGGACGTACTCGCTGCTGTGCAAAAAACCATGTCAGAGTATGGCACGACGTCGGTAACCATGGTCGGCCACTCTCTGGGTGAGTATCTCCAAGCGTCGTGATGCGCGTCCATGGCAACTCACGCCTAGTTGTGATCGTTGACCCGTAGGTGCGGCTATCACCCTTCTCGACTCGGTGTATCTCCCTCTTTGGCTACCCGTCGGAACAACCTTCCAGACCATTGGTTACGGCCTCCCTCGTGTCGGCAATCAAGCATTCGCCAACTATGTGGACGCCAACTTGCACTTGACCCACATCAACAACAAAGAGGACCCGATCCCAATCTGCCCTGGTTTGTTCATGGGCTTCGTCCACCCCTCCGGAGAGGTACACATCCAGGACTCCGATGAGTGGGCAGCGTGTTCCGGTAAGTTCTTCCTCTCTTTGATGTTGGACTCTCTGGACGACACATACGCGTCAAACAGGCCAAGACAACCCAAGCAAGCAATGCATAGTCGGTGACGTACCTGAGATCTGGGACGGCAACCTCGACGACCACGATGGTCCTTACAATGGAATTACGATGGGTTGCTGAATGAGACCTCGTTACGGGGGGATTACGCCGATGTGTTTACTTGACTCTTGATTTTGATTTCTGCGAGCACGTTAGTTTTTGAAATATATATCCTCTTCTCGGCCCTCGAGGCCAGAGCATTTGAACGAGTGACTCCAGATAAGGGTGGTGCGGTGGAGGACAAATGACATCATGCCGCTGACAAAGCCTTTTTGGACTCTGTTCCGTTCTTCCGCTCATCCATTCTCAAGATGCATCCGTCCCAAATCCCAGAAGATACCCTCCGACGCGTTGTACCAGTACGCGCGAAGAAATGTCTGTACATCCCCACAGCGAATGCTCACCCTGGACCCTCACTTCCGTCCTCGTTGATCCATGCCGCCATCTGTTGTGTTGTTCTAGATACCCCTCCCGGTCTCCACGTGCATAGCATCTCTGCCTCGAGTTGACAATGACCTTCCTGTCACTGGACGATGCTCGTTGTGGAGATGGCTCACGTTAAGTGGACTTCCAGGTGTACGCGGAGCAAGTCACTTGCAGAGCATTGCGGGCAAAGGTACGAAGATGGTTGAGATCGATGGGGATCTCTTTGCTACATGATATGTGTTGCAGTCAACGCGAACCTGGCCACTGAGTCGAACGTGATGTAGCTTGTATGCGGTTGAGTTGTGGCATAATGCCGACGATGCCATCCGTGGATAGCCAAAGAACGGGTAAGCCAGACCATCGTAATCGATGTTCATATGCAAGTTTGCATGTGGATATCGATGATTAAATACGATGGGCAGCATCTACGGAGTTACTCTGCACCTTTGACAGGTGAATTATTGAGCACGTTCACTCGACTGTTGGGCCCGTCCGAATAGACAAGTCACAGGTTCAGGTCTTACCACAATCACTGCATATATGCGCCTCCTTTGTCGCACTAGACATTTCTCAGTCACTTATACATCTGTGGCCACGTCTCTCGTTCCGCTCGTCAGTACCTCCGACCCCACCCGTGCATAGCATCCCTACATCGATCTGACGGTGATCGTTACTATCAGTACTGGTCATTGGATGATGCTCGTTGTAGGAATGGCTCACGTTCAGTGGGTATGGTGTATGCGGATCGCGTGGAGACCAAGGAGCCAAGGGTGGAGGTGACTTGCGAACGTTCTCTGCGCGCAGAGGTATAGACATGTGTTGTTGTGGGCAGAATCGAACACAGCTGTTGTGTCTCGGGTTACGTTCAACAATGTTGAAAAGGAGCACGAATGCATGTCCCGCATGTGCAGAAATAGTGGCCAAGGAGTGTTGCCAGGTCAAGTCTCCGAACGCAGAAATGCAGCCTTTCCGGCTGGCGAGCATGTTCGTCAGAGGCGCACTCGCTGACACTGCAAGTTGATGATTAGTCTGGTTCCCAGCTAGTTGTAGACCATAAAATTCGACACAGTCAATGGCTACAATGCCAAATGATGTCGATTTGATCAACATGCTCCCAAGCGGGAGTCGTCAAGAAATTTGTTTCGGGAGTTCGTCCTGAGTTGCCAGAGAAGAACTTGATAAGAAATTGAGCTTCCCAGTGAGGAGTCGGGCTACGGGTAGTAGAGGTAGAGATGAGCCAACCGTCCGCCCACCCAGCCCTATCTAGCGCGAACGGCAAACAAACGCGGAATCGCTTGGGCACGTTCTTTCCTTTTCTCGCTCGATCGTTCGCGGAAAACAGTTCATAAGACTTGCTAGGAAACATGGACCTATTGTTCTCTCAACTTTGATTGGAACTGTCACGATGTGAGCGGAGACCTGTATTATCCTAATGACATCTGTCTCAAGTATTCACGAGAACCATAAGTGGATGGGCTCGCTTCATCTGCAGGCTGATGTCTGGTTAGTTGCAGGAAGAAATCCAATTTACCCGGATGTTCATTCGTATTAAGGTCGTAGTAAGGTGTCATTGGGCAGCGTCGGTACCCATGTTGATTCCTGAAAAGGTTTTTCGAAAACGGATGTCGGTAGCCCTCCTGCGACTATATAGTTTTGACAATCGGTGGTGGTGGAGCTGGAACCACAATGCGCTCTGCGCTATGAGGCGAATCATGGGCTTCGTTGACGCGAATGGAAAGGTCGATCCACCTTCAGTTGATGAGTCCGCGAATCCACAAGGAAGCTTTTGGATGAAGATGAACTATCGCGACAAAGGAAACAACAGCCCGAGGAGGTTAGATTGGAACCACAATACTTATACTCTTCTAAAAATACCAACAAAAAAAACAGTCGGAATAGCAGCAGCAGGATCCACAGGATTTGCGTGTACTCACATTTTCAGGATGCTTTGTTTCCTCGCAATGGTGAGATCAAGTGGGAACAATCTAAGCGACGAATGCATCAAAACTGGACCTGTTCATCACCCTTCAACCATTTCAGCACCATCCGGTTGTGCACTCTTCCACCAGGGAATAGGCCCCAGTCCCTGTTCGGCTATGGAGCACTGCACAACACCGTCAGCATCTTTCACCCGCTCATCGTCTCGAAACTCACGATGATGGTGTAGGGTGCCCTGCGTGCCTCGCGCTTGATCACAACTCCTTCCGCAGCCTTGGGTGGACCAGGCTCATCATCGTAAAATTCGTCTACCTCGACACGAACACGGACGATCTCGCCTTGATCGATATACATGCGATCTGCTGTAGCGGACTCAAGGAGCTGGTGTGATGTTGTCACTTCGGAGTCTGGTAGCCAGAAATGTGCGCGTTCGTTTGGATCACTGAGTAAAAGGAAAAGACGGTGAGGCAAGGAACAACACTGAAGAAGAAGAAACGCGGCGCATACAAAGTGGAGGGTTGAGGAAGGTACACATGGGGGATATACATATCGTCGAAGAAGCCGACGCTTACTAGGATCATGAGCCTGGGTCTTCGGAGGAGGCACGGAAAGACGCACGTCGTATTCCCTCTTCATCAGAGGATTTAACCTTGGCGAGTATCACCTCGGACGCAAAGGGTCTGAAGACGACCATGCGAAACTTTGCTTCACATATGAGTCAGAGGAGAAATGCGATGATCGAGAGACAATGGCGAGGACTTTTATACCAGAGACATCCATCCCCGTATCGAACCTTTCCTTCCCCGACTTCAACGAGGTCAAACACGCAGATACACAGACCGACGTCGTGTAGGACCCTATTTGCGTATTTTTTGTTAATTTCGTCTGTGATTGCTTGGTGAGGTGGCGCGCCAAAGTTGGCTGGCAAGACGGGTATCGTGTCCTAGGATCATTCGGTCGGGTTGGGGTAAGGGGAGAGGAGAAAAGATGTACCTTTATGATGGAAAGTGCAAACATGATTTCAACTCATGATTGTAAGTTTGATACCCGAGGTTAAACTTCGCTGTGCATATCATGAGGGGGGTCATCACGTGACTCGGCCAGAAAAAAATCGGAAGTATGTACCCCTCTGATCAACTAGACACTCTCTTTTGCTCTTCATAGACACGATGACGAGTCCATCAACGGCCACGACGAGCAGCTCTTCCTCCTCCTCGAGTCTTCTCCCCGCAAAATCATGGCAACATTTCGTCGCTGGCGGGTGAGTTGTTCCACCGTACATTCTCGGGAATCCCAACTCATGCACTCGAATCAGTCTCGGTGGAATGTGCGGTGCCATTGTTACTAGTCCGTTTGACGTCGTCAAGACGCGTCTCCAATCGAGTCTGTTCAGAGAAAAACACGCTTCGGTCGGCATAGTTGGCGGTGGAGTAGCTACCCTCCCGCATCGCTCCGGGGGTTTGTTGTGGAATTTCGTGGAGACCGGTCATATCCTTCGGTATGTACAGTCCTTCCCTCGTCTAGACTGATTTGTTTTTTTTACCCCCCCCCTTTTTTTATGATAGCGATATCTACCGCAATGAGTCTCCTCGTGCACTGTTCAAGGGTCTCGGTCCGACACTGATCGGCGTTATTCCCGCACGCTCGATCAACTTTTTCACCTACGGCAACGGCAAGCAAATCATTGCCAATCGTTTCAACCACGGACAAGAAAACTCCTACGTCCATCTCTCTGCTGCCGCCATTGCAGGCATCATCACGAGCACTGCGACGAATCCTATCTGGGTCGTCAAAACACGGTTGCAACTCACCGATGGGCGGCGGCACGTCTCTGGATCCACCCCTAGAACGTTATCGAGTATAGCTCCCCACGTGACGAGGCGACCAGCGTCGAGAATTGTAGGCGGGAGTTATGTCATGATCAAGCAAATATTCAGGGAAGAAGGCATGCGAGGATTTTACAAGGGCCTCAGCGCGAGCTATCTTGGTGTCACCGAAGGAACCATCCAGTGGGTCCTGTATGAGCGGCTGAAGCGGCTCTCTACGGATACGCAGGGTCGGGGTGGTGTCGCGGAGTGGTTCGGTATGCTCGGTAGCGCGGGGACGGCCAAGTGTGTTGCTAGCCTGATCACGTATCCTCACGAGGTGCGTCTCGATGCCACATGATTTCACCGCTTCTGTTCTGACGACGTTCTCCACGACACAAAGGTATTGCGGACGCGCCTACGACAACCACGCGTCAATGGGGTGCTCAAGTACACCGGTCTTTGGCAGACATTGCGGACTGTCATCGCAGAAGAGGGTGCACGGTCGTTATATGGAGGACTCTCCGCTCACCTCATGCGCGTTGTACCAAATGCGGCGGTCATGTACTCAATATACGAAGGCGTACTCCGCTGGGATTAAACTCCTGTCTCTCCTTCACATATACTCCACCTCCACCTTCATCTACGGCCCTGGGACCCCGCGATCACGACACCATCTAGATTTATCTTTACGATAGTCACTAATAGTACGTTCCGCACTATACGCTTCATGACATCCGGTACTACCCTACTCCACGTGTGCTGTTTGCTTATTATGCTGTCATTATTGTCACCTCACGCACCTGTACTGTAGCCCACACTCACCGTTACCCACCATATCTACACCACTCTGACATCTGAGCGCTGCCCGTAGTCTGACATGGAAGAGCTTGTCATTGTATACCCTCGACCACACGCCCGACCCGCAACACCAACTCGTCCATCCCCCACTGCCCCACGATACTCATCCCTACGGGCCATCCATCCTTCCCCAGCCCCGCGGGAACACTCAGCGCAGGCAACCCAGCGAGCGACGCAGGGACAGTCATCACATCCTGCAAGTACTCGTCCATGCTCGACGTACCACACTCCTCCCCACCGCCGTCCTGTTTCCCTGTAAGACGCGGCGCAGTGCGGATCGCAGAAGGGTGGAGCAAAACGTCGACCCCATCGGCGGGTAAGGAAGACTCCGGGTGAGCAAGGTGAACGCACGGATGGCGGAAGACCTTGTTAAAGTCGGCCTTGATGAGCGCACGCACACGCTGGGCTTGCAAAAAATAGTTGTCGAACGCACTGCGCCACGGTCGGTCAGCTTCGTTGCTCATCGTGATGAGTGTGCGGGGCAGCACTCACTCGGCGGTCAGGGCATACGTCCCTAACAGGATCCGTTTTTGTACCTCCCGACCGAACCCTGCAGAACGCGAGTGGGCATACACGCTGCTTGGTTTCGAGCGGGATGTTCCAGAGGGAGGCGGAACGCGAAGACCTGTCAGTGACAGCGAGGCTCGACGTGCCGTCATTGAAAGAAAGAAAGCAGAACGAACCATACTGAATCCCGTCGAACCGAGCAAGGTTACTAGACGCTTCAGCACTCGCGATAACGTAGTATGCACTCAGGGCATACTGCGTTGCTGGGAGAGAGACAGGCCGGATGGACGCCCCAGCATCTTTGAGGCTTTTGATGACGGTGCGCAAGGAGCTGGTAATACTGGGTTCTAGTTCGAGAGGAAAGTACTCCTGTAATTGCGTGCAGTGGGATGGAATCAGCGGACCAGGAAGAAAATGGCATATGACTACCTGAGGTATCCCGATCCTGAGGCCATCAAGGGTGCTGGCTCGGACGCCGTTAAACAGTTGGGGGAGACATGATTCTACGACTGAGCCTGCCCTCTTCCTGAGTTCAGGTGATGCAGCGGTTGGGTCGCGTGCATCGTATAATGATATAACGTCTGGATACTACTCGTGAGGCCAAGAACGTTTGACCAGAACTCAACACGCACCGAATACCTCCTTGACGGTATCGACAGACCTGGCGAGCACGCCCACACAGTCGAGGCTATCTGCAAACGAAACTACACCCCACCTAGGTTCCTTGAGTGCCTGTCACGAGAAAGTCATATACAAAGACATAGCTTTACCGACCTACTGATGAGACCGTACGAGGGCTTGAGCCCCACGACACCACAATACGAGGCGGGCAGCCTCACGGATCCACCTGTGTCGGTTCCCAAAGCGCTTGGAATTGCACGTCAATATGACAGCGATCCCGAGATACGGCGAAGATACACACGCAGCACACATTCCAGCTGCAACGCTTGCTGCGCTCCCACCTGAGCTACCACCCGCGCACCTGCGCTCGCGATCCGTCCACGGAACATCACGCGCGTTAGAGGCCTGAAATGGATTCACGACGGGGCCGTGAATAGAATTGACGTTGAGGGATCTGCGTAGACGTCCGTTCAGCCCTCCGCTCCACGGGTTGGTAGTCGTGAGACGGAACATACCCCATGCCGAACTCGTCGCAGTTGGCTTTCCCGATAAATTGGGCACCCGCATCACGGAGGAGCTCCACGGCAGTCGCGTCGAACGGTGGCGTATACTCTGCACGACCATGAACCCCGTCTGCCCTGCGAGCGGAAAGAGGACGACGCACCAGCCAGCATGGTGGAAGAACACGTCGTTGGAAGGGAAGCAGTACAAATGTTGTCCTTTATCGCTAGAGTTATTCCATGGAGTGGGCCGTCGCGACGAGGTGTTTTGGAGACGTGAACGAGCGCGTTGACAGTGGTATTTAGGTGTTGGATGTCCTGAATTGTGCAGACGGCACGCCTGGTGTGCGGAGAATTCCCGGACGCCGTGTAACGCCCTAGTACACATATTTGACGCCGCAATGGCGGACGCATAACCATCATGCTCGGCGTCGCCGCGTGGGAGGAGTGATCGTGACTTGAATTAGGCTCCGATGCGTACTTACTATTACGGCACCGCTTCTCGCTCGTTCGAATGGAGACACAATCCGCGTGGTCATCATACGGTACATTAGGGACTCGTTTTACGCGTAGATGTTATTAACCCGCCAATAATAGACAAGGGGAAGGTGTGTGGTCAACTTCCGACCGCATTGGCATGTTGTTCACGTCAAATTGTTGAAGGAACCCTCCCGGTCGACAGGAAAGGTGAACCACCGGAAAACCCGTAAGTCAAGGACACAAGTGTCGATCTGAAACATGAAACAGCCTCCTTGTGAACATTGTACCCCCGTCGTCGTTCACGCGCGACTCAAAGTTCCCGATCAAGGTCTACATCCACGGAGGTTACTCTTCCCATTCCTCGTGCCAGGGATTCACCACAATCAACGAATCTACATCTTCAAGTTCCTCCAGTTCATCTCTTTCGCACGGACTTAGTGCTCAGTGTCGCTCAAGAAAGTTCGCAGGTCTTTCGGTGTTTGTCTTCCTTGCGTGCGATGAGCCCAAGATCGATAGGAACTTTGGATTGAATCAACGGCTCGCACTACAATGGATTCAGGAAAACATTGCAGGATTTGGAGGTGATCGACCTTGGTCTGTAGTCGAACACAGGGCACATAGCGATGCCGGAAAGGCGACCCGGCGAATGTACAGCACTCGGGACTATCGGTTGGTGGAGTGACGAGAACAGAGATGCAGTATGAGATGAGGGGTAGCTCACGCTCTGTCAAAGACGCCCACTCCGTCCACCAGATCCTCCGTCACATACAAATCGAATCCTGGTACCTCCCAAAGGGCGTCCTTCTTCGCGCAGCACGACACCTGAGACTGCGGCCGAGCTCCGCTCCCAATACGAACCGCTCTGCCGCGTCCTCAACCTCGACCCCGCGTCGCCCACGGTCCTCGCGACCCTCCGTGACCCATCACTCGTTCCCGCCACCACGCTCCTGCACTTTATCGAGACTGACGAAGCTGGCGACGAGAACGGATATACCGAGGATGCCTCGACGGCGCCTGGACCCCTACCTCCCCCGACCCGATGACCTGGCAGCGCTCCGGCAATCTCGCACGTAGTCCCCGTGAAAAGGGCGTTACAAGTATCGTCATTGGGGATCTCTCCGAGGAATGGTACCTACGTGATCGCACACGTCGTTCAGGGACCACGTGCGGTACTATCCGCGCCTGATCGTAGAGCACCTTGTGGAGAAGCACAGGGCGCTCTCGGACGGCGCGAGCGACGAAAAGGCGCAAAGGTTGATGGAGGAGATTTCAAGCGATAGGCATATGCACGGCACAGATCATTGTTTCTGGGCGCTTCGGGTACCGAGCTTGACCGCTCCACAGAAAGATGTAGCAGCTGCCTGGTTGGACGCCATTGACGAAGAGTTTACGATTCTCGGACGTGAGGGCAAACTGACGCGACCGCTCAATCAAGCTCACCCTGAGAGACCAGACGATCGCATGGCAAGTCGATGCGAGGTGGGATCAGCTCAAGAATATCGTCAAAGTGCTGCCTGAAGAAGGTTCGCCCCTTTTCCTTCCCCTCACTGCACACTGATACCTGAAATTGCGTTAGTTTGAACTCGGGATGCACGGACAAGGACGTCAAAAGCATTGCTATAATTATCAATAAGATAGCTATACCTCAATGACATGTAGACGATTAAACAATGCCAAAATCCGGGAAGTTGAACAAACCAAATCCTTCCAAAGTGCTGCGTTCCAGTACACGAGAATGATTAAATAAATATACCTCCGGTATCAAGCAATAGATGAAAACCTAGAAAAAGAAATGACGAATTACGTGTGAAAACGAGTGGGTGTGGGCATGTATCACGATGTGTGCAACACAAGTGTTATTCGTGTCCCGCGATGCAGGGTGGTCTAGAACATCACACTGAATCCAAGTGCGGCAAGCCCAAGGGCGAGTCCGGTCTGAAAGAGGATGCTTGAAACGGAGAGCGTCGCCGCTGCACCATTCGCTGCGGTAGAACCAGTACTAGGCGTCGCAACCCCAGTGGTAAGGTAGACGGTCGAAGTAGCAGTGCCCGAGGGTGATCCGGGGGTGATGGATGGCGTGGAGGAATCAGTAGGAGTCGTCCCGCCAGTGGTTGAGGTCGCAACCGTGGCTCCAGAAGCGGAAGAAGACCCGTTGACCAAGGAACCGGTTCCCCATGGGATCTTCGAACCGTCTGGTTGGGTAGACTGGGCAGGGGGAACGATGTCATTGATCGAATCTGTGATCGTGAAACGCCCGGTCCAAGTCTTGTTCGAGGTGGATGGTGACGTGAACTGATAAAAGTAAATGGGGGAAGGAGGGGTAACCTATGGAGTTGGAACATCAAGTATGTGAGCATGACTATCAGAAGACACCAGCGGTGCCACTGACCTGTGGGCACGTGAATGAGAAAGTGTTCTTGCTCGGGTTGGTTCCGTCAACAGCAGACGCAACGGCTATATAATCGACGGGTAGCATTCACCGAGAGAAGGCATTACAAGGAGTGAACTAGACATACCGGTCAAGGAAACCATGTCGAAGTTATCTCCCGTCATGAGGTGGATGTCCATGGTCTTCCAAACACCAGTCGGGTCGACATCCCAACCAATGGTACAGGGTTGTCCTTGAATGAAGACATCGCCCGGACCGGGGTTGGTAGGGTTGGGGTCGGCACGAACGGCAGCGGCAGCGAGAAGGATCAAAATGGGCGTGACCGCGGCGAACATTCTAGACTTTCTTTACGGTAACTTGAATGGTGGGAGCGTGTCTAAAAAAGCAACAAATGTCGATCATTAGCCCATCATGGTTAACATAGTTGAGTCTCAACGAGGACCCACTTTGCAAGGAACGAAGACAAGGAATGACAGGAAGAATGAGTGACGCTAGGCCGCTGGCCGTGGTTTTCTAGTTTTCAGAGAAGGGGGCGATGCCAAGTTTGGCCTGGGACAATTCAGTCTGAGACTGGTTTGACTCGGTTGCTGAGGTACTCAATACTCAGCACAGCACTACCAACCTGTTGTAACTTGTTTGAATCACTGTTTCGTCCAATTCTACCCCCGACGGGTAGTCTACTAGCATAGACTGTCTTCATCTCAGTGAGCATCGTCTTCGGAAGCCTGGGGCCAGGTGCCCAGAAGACTCAAGACAACACACTATCGCGATACAAGCAAGGGGATGTAATTATGTATGTCGTAGCGGAGTTCACTAATATTCTCGACAGGCACGGACGTTAATAGTGCCGTGCAGACGTGAGATCAGCCAAGACCAGTCTCAGCGAGCGGCGAGACTGAGGAATGCTTTTAAAAGTGTACTCGTCGACTGTCCGTCACTAGTGCGCGGATGTCAGCGGGTCATGAACTGGCGAGAGAAAATGAATGTTTCATACACCTGACGTTTCTGGATCTATTCCCATTCGTCATACGCATGGATCTACAAGAGAGCGAGGTCAGATATAAAGCAGACACTGGAGGGAACTCACTTCGGTGGCCAAGTGAGTCCATTCCGCCAAAGCCCTCGCATATTCATCCCTCCCCTCATCTAGGGGCCTGTCGGGTGTCCAAAGCCTAATGGAAGTAAACGTTGATGAAGGCACCAATTTTCTTGCCAGGGGTGGATCAATGTCTGAGTCTGGACAGCAGTCGCCATCGTCTCCTCTCTCGGGTTCATCCGCAATGTCGTCCACTGTCGCACGTTTCGACCGACGCGTCGCCGCACGCGTTTTTGACTTTGGTTTGGCTTTCTGTGACAAAGACTTCGAAGCCGCTTCTGAATCCTCCTTGCCTATTCCCTTCGAGTCCAAAGGTGTTTGTAAGACGAGCCCACCATATCCATTCGGGACATCCACTGCCTGTCCATACATCTGCCTCCCCCGAAACGCAGCTACAAAACGTTCGACATTTCTTGACCCGGGTGTATGTACACGGGTCGATCTGGATGAGTTGTCGAGTGGTACAGCATCCAAGGCAGGCTGCGTCTCCGAGTCCATTCCCATAGCAGTATCCATCACAAGTTGCGCAGCCATCACTTGCTCCACCTGATTGACCACTCCGATCGAAGATCTAGTCTTCGACAATAACTCATCTCCGCATTCGCTTTCGTGGGCCAAACTCCCGACAGAAGTGGTAGATGAGACTGCTGCAAGACTGCTCTTGGTCTCGCTCAGTATTGAGGTCGACGAGCTTGCAACCAAGGTGGCAGAACTTGAAGACCGTACAGACAGGGCAGCCAACGAAGGGGGGGCAGGTCTGGGACGGAAGTAGCGGGAAACGGGGGCGGGTCCGGTGTAGGATATGCAAAAGGGCATCAAGGAGGGCGTACAAGCCGGGAGGGGTCCTGCATCAATCACTGGAGCAATTTCGAGCGACATCGTCGACAAGTGAAAAGACGCGTTCGTCACGTGTACGCGTCCGTCCCGTGGTCACACAGCCACAGATATGTCGATCGAGACGATCAACCACTGACAACCAGAGTAGGCACGACTAATCCAATCTTACGAATTAATCAAAAAACCAAAGCGCTCGACATACGACTTGCGATAATCTCATGTACCACCCGAGTCAGGTGTAGACCATCCCGCCAAATACCTCGTCCTACCACGTCCTTTGCATTCTCAGCAAAGCCTTGCGCACCGGGGTTGTCAAGGACCTCGGAAAGGACCTTATTACAGGAAAAAACCACCATCGTGGCCTGTGTGTTGTTGGAAACGAAATCAGAGGCATGGGTTACGAGCGAATCGTTCCATTCCTCGATGCGGCTCGCGAGATCTGTGGCGATTCCAGCCGCTGGCCCGTAAACCATGTGAGAACGAACCAGTGCTTTTGGTCACGGTATATATATATATGAAGATTTACCTGCGGGAGATCGATCGGTGGGAGGAACATCCACGAGGATGAAGTTCCGCGCAGAAGCATCGATGTACAATCGGTGGATGCCATCAAAGAGGGCATCGACTAGGGAAGATAAATCTTGCCCTGGGATCCCTCCGCAATCGTTGATACCAAGAAAGAGAACTTTTCGTTAAAAAAAAAAAAGTTTGATTACATCTCATGTTTCTGGTGTCGTATGGGCCTTACCAAAGGTAGTTTCTCCAGGCTCTATTTTCTTGGAGAATTGGTCGAAAAACCGAGCCAGCTGGTCATCGAGATCATGTTCCACAGTTGCCCCAGGAAAAGAAAAGTTATTCACGGCGGCGGCGGCGGAGCTTGAGGAAATCGCCAAGGAAGCTAAGAAATCTACCTGAATC
Organism: Xerocomellus chrysenteron; assembly: GCA_038093415.1. Classification (NCBI taxonomy): domain Eukaryota; kingdom Fungi; phylum Basidiomycota; class Agaricomycetes; order Boletales; family Boletaceae; genus Xerocomellus; species Xerocomellus chrysenteron. Next base: position 47,259 of record JBBPSD010000069.1, read on the forward strand.
CCAAGTTTAGAACCCAGCAATGCATCACGCTTTGATACTGTCTCGTTCCTACCCAGGTAGTGTCATCGTCATCGGTATCATATGGATCGTCCTCGTCTGTCTCCCATGATCCACTCAACCTGGAGCTGTATGAATCACCGCTGCGAGCAACGTCCGTGCCCAAGTCAGCGGCGTGAACGCCGGGCTGAAGCGCTGATGACCGTCACGTACAAGACGAAGAGATTCTTCAGTGAACTATGCCCGTTCCAGTGCGTTCCTATCTGCGTAAACGTGAGGTACGCTGGACAACCACCAATAAAGATACATCAAAGGCGGGGAGAGAGGTAAAATGATCCGCACGAGATTCATCACCGGTAAGGCGTGGGTGGGCACCAACAGTACCTTCAGGTCGAAGGTCCTGATTGTAGTACATTGTAGATTTTGCACGCTCCGTGACTTGGTCCTCGTTGTCGGTTCTTGAACGAGAAGTCTCGTATTGTCCAAATCGGGATTTGATCACCCCAGAAGTTGGCGAGTAACCAATGAATCACACCCTGACAAAGTCTCTGGATAGATGGTACAAAACGTATGTATGCGCTTATGAGAGGTCCCTAGACTGCTCGTAAATCGCGGTCTCCCCGCGCATACTCGAGTGCTGTGTCTCGTTATTTGGCATGGTGCCGAGATCTGTTGTAAATTCTAGTATGGACTCTCTTGGCTCAGCTGCCATTTGCATGTTCAAGATTATTCGAGGGGTCTGTTCATTTTACATAAGTCACTGCGGTCCATACTACACCCAAGAGTAAGGTAGTCACGTACTAGAAGGGAGGGTCCCATAGACATCCATCTACAATGGGAATTAGATTATGGTTAGGTCATAATGAGCCGATATAATCCACGAAGACGCTTACGGCAAAAAAACATTGATGACGACCTGATTAAATAGAAAGTAGAGGGTGGACATGAACATTATGCCTGGCAGGAGCACAATATCGTTACAGTATCGTAGCAAGGATGCACTAGACCCACCAATCACAACGCCAAACACGAGCATTCCATCTCGAACTACAATGGTGACAATCTTGCTGCGTCTAGCGGCAGGCTGCATGAGGGTTTTTCCACGATATGTGAAATATAATAAAACGCTCTGCGAGACCATTATACTGATCCCTAAACATGTACCTGTTGCAGGTGTGTGAAGTATTATGCATTTACCATCGACGGTAGATTTTGAGAACGAGATTGCCTCAGTCATGATCCACACGAGGATCTCGAAGCATACGATAACGAGTGCGGTTACGATGTATCGACGATTTCCCTGGTATACTGCCCGGACTAACAGTATAGATTCAACGGAGCTCTGGGTTTAAAATAGACATTGGCTTACTTCGAAGAATCAGAATTGCATCGAGGCACAATTGCAAGAACTGAAAGGTGACACCTTGAAAGATAAAGTAAACCTCGCAAGTTGACGTTGGGACGGGAGAATATGCTGCGATGAAGCAGCGCCAGATTTGGATACCACTGAAAATAGGGATCAACATAGTGGGGTTTCGGGATGTAACAAGTCAGACATTTGGTTCAACAATCCAAACCACTTTGAAAAGAGGTATATCCACTTGACATGCGTCCGACCTGGTTTTCTAACCAGGCAGGTGTGAATGTTAGCCCCTTCCTTGTCTCTATGATGACTCACGACCATATGTAATCGACCTCATCGTCTAGAGTGAGAAGAGCGTCCCAGACGACCAACGCCAAGGCAGCTCCTTCACGAGAATTAGTCCAGTCCAAGTGCAGTTGCCTTTACCACTGTAGAAAAAGGCTCACCAGAGGAAAGGACGGTGGCTTGATATATGTTTGGGTCTGCTGTTGGTCCCGAAACCAGCAATTCGTGTTGGCCCATAAGCATGATGTTATCGCGGTTTGGATGTGAACAATGGTCCTCTGATCATCCAATTATGTGATCGTAAGAATAGCTTTCGGGGAGAAGGCGTGCGTGCCAGGAGGAGAGGGGAAAGGGCGCGAGGCTCTTCGGAATGTGACTGGTCCATTTATGGTCCCCTCCCTGACGTACTTCCGCCAGGGGTTGATCGTGGTGTTAAGGTCAATTTACCGGAGCAACACCTTCGCGGAGGAACGACTCGGATACTCAGGCTATACATATTTTTCTCGTTGACGCATGCCAGCCTGAGATCTGGCCTCAGCCAATAGTAATTCCCATCCCCGATGGTGCGTTCCGCTCATCGGGCACAGCTAAAGATAGGAACGAGGCCCGCCAATGAACTGCTTGCCTATGAACTCAGCTGTCTAAAATCCCAAGAACTGTATACGTACTGGTAACACACGATGGGAGGGAAACCCAGGAATTCACCACGTGAACCAACGGGTAACTTCCCCATCAAGGTCTTGGTTCGTGTGGCATATCGCGGCAAATATTATTTGTGACATATCCCATCATATCGTAGTATTGCACCATCCGAGCCGTTGAATCACGTTGATGTGGCATCCCCTTTATCCCTATGAATGATGGGGGCGAGAATATTGTCCTCCATTGACCGCACAAGACAAAAGTCAATGACACCGTGGTAGTCGAATGCCAGGACTGTCAGTGGCCATTGTGAAATGAACCGCCGGTCCAGGGAGCTTAGTCATGCAAAGCGGGGGTGGCGCGTTTAGGATGAATGACAGCCCTGCTTCAAGAACTGTTTCAGAGAGGCGCCGGATTCTTCATTCAGTGTTGACACGATAATCGGCCGCAAGGTCACCGCCACTGATTGGCACAACGCGTGTAACCCCTTGCCGCCGGCGAGTGTGCTGAAAAAGCTTTTCGCATTACTCCTTCGGTATCGAGAAAACAAAAATTGCCTGGTGACTCCGTCCAAGTTTATACTGCCGTACTGCCGAATATATTGTAAGGATATTAGTATCATCACTTTGTGTACGCATGCTGTTGTACAAATTTGTGCATCTATCATGCCAACAAGTAAACGTTTGAAAAAAAATCCGCCATCAATTCGGATGCATGCTTCACATCCGACTCAATGATCCAAGTCGTGTCCCTGAGATTGCCCATCGAAACAAATCATCAATGCCGTCGAACAACAGCAATCTGGAAGTCCCATCCTCCAACAATATACTTGACCTCTACCAGTCTGCGGATCTCACGCCATCCAGTGCTCACCTCCTCTGCATCCTTGATATCTGTCGCAACGTAAATAAAGTCGGCAGGAGATAAGAGGGACCGGAGTAGAGACCCAATCAAGAACGCGATGAGTGCCACGACGAGAATGATTGACAATGGATACATCTTGGGAGATGGCGGTGTCGGCATAGTTGTCGTTATAGTTGCCGTCGGCGTGGACGCGGGTTCGCCTGTTTCAGCTTCAATAAGTTCCCCAGGCACCTTGGGGAGGGTGCCGGACGACCGACGGGATGATGCAAGAGACGGTGGTCGAATCTGGGAATGACTTTTGACGGACATCGTCCAGCGCGTAAGAGGATTTGGATAAGCGTTCAAGAAACCCAGGAGCCCCCCTGACGGGGCAGTAGGAGCAAACGTTTGTACGGCGCTTCCGTTCTCGGGAGAGTCCTGTCGCGATAAATAATAGGCATTGACCATCACCGAGGATTCCAGCTACATCCCTTGGAATATACTTACCAGGGCAGGTGGTCTATCAAGAGTTTCTTGCTGCGGACTACTCTCCTCTTGGGTTTTGGGACCATCGTTCACATCAACGGCTGGTACGATCGCGGCGTCATCTAACATATGGTCCGCACGTCCAAGTGGTACCTTGAGCTCATCAGGGAACACGTCCTCGTCGTCAGCGGACCTGATAGAGCAGACGCAGTCGTACATTAGTGTACAAAGGCCAAAAACAGCGCAACCGGACTCAGCGCTCACCTCTGTAACAGTAGCATCCTCGACAACCTGTCATCCTGGAGCTCATCGCGTCCGAGGGCAGTCAGAGACTCCTTCTCGCTGGCAACCCCAATTACAACACCTTCTACCCTCGCGGTCACGTCACCGCCATTCTTCTTCGCACCATTCACGTTCACCGCCGTCTTTCCATTAACAAGTGGTCGAATATCTACCCGCACGAAGAACCCCTTCTCTTGTAAATCCAGGTACCACTGCGGCTTCGGTATAGCACCACGCGTCTCACCAGTCAAAGGATCTTGGACGGTGGATATCTGATACTGCGCTGTGGGTAACATCAACCTCAGAAGGTGACGCGGAGGTCGGTCTGCGTTCAGTCCTGAAGAGTGCAGGGGCGATGCGGGGACAGTGTATATATTTGTCGAGATCGGAAGGGTACTTGCGTTCGTGGTGGGTACGAAGCTTGAGTCCGCGCCGGCGAAGCCCGTATTAGACGACAGAGAGAGCGAGATGGGTTTTGTTCCCTCCCGCACTGTCGATGCAATTGCTACATCATATCCCTCCGGATAGAGCTTCGTGTCGACTACCAGCTCGGCGACGATGAGATCCGTAGAGTATTTGAGCTCGCCTTTCACAGTGAACGCGGAAGATGAAGCTTTGATCCTCTCGCTGGACGAGGAACGCATGGACCCGGAGGATATTCTGCGGTCGTTGGACGTTGGTGGCGACGAAGAGAGTTCTGCGCGGCTCGAGGGTCGTACGTCGGGTGCATTGCCTGGCGAGTTAATCGCAGCCTTGTTCGCCCTTGGGATTACTTCATCAGCCTTGGTGGTGCTGGTGCTGGTGCTCAGGCCACCTGTCGACGTCGTCAAGAAGACTAAACTGGTATAGGCCTTCTCAGTAGGGTCGTATTGACTTGCAATCAGTGTCCTCTGTTCATCCCTCCTCCTTACCTTCCACGTCGCTGACGACCCGCCGAGCCCAACGGGCATGGCTGGTTCCACAGTTGTACCCGAAACCTTGTACTCTGATAAGAGCAGCCCTGCAGCTGGAAGCCTCACCAGGGGCAGCGGCGACGTCCCCTTGATGTATGCCTCCACAGCACCCACGGCCCTCGCTAACCCAGCATTCATCATCGAGTTAACAGTCACCGGAATACTTCCAGCATGATTGACGGCGACAACTCTCGTTACCCTCGTCGAAGGAATTGTGTAGTTCTCTTTCGTATACGGATCAAGCGTCTCCAGGACCCACCCGTCAATGAACACATGTCCGAGGGGATACGCATAAGGGTTGTACTTCGCTGGACTGAACGACGCCACAGATTCGGGATGGAAAGAGGCAGTGACGCAGAAGAGGACGATGCGCGTATCCTGCGATGATCCTGATTCATTTGCTGGGCTCCCAACACCGACTTCCCTATCCAAGCCAGCTGGCTGTGGGAGCCTCGATCTTGCCAACATAGATGCGACCAGGAATCCTCTATCTCGAAACGGAAACCCGCCCTTCGAAGTAACGAACGCTGTATGGCATTTTGCTCCGAATTGCTCCAGGACGATCGCAGATGCGAATCTGTCATCCCACGTTTTGCGGCATTCGTAAGAAGTAACGATAGATGAGACTTCTTCGGCTGATACACCCTCGATGACCTTTTCGCCTTTGTGGACGGGTGTGAGGGAGGAAATTTCGGGGAATAGTTTGCGTTTGACCGAAAATCCTTTATCGCTGACAAGCGCCCATCCCTCTTCGGGTCGTATCTGGAGCTCTCGGAGCCAGTGCAATGCCTCAGCGACATGCTGCATGGGTAGTTTGGATGCCGATGGAGTAACAGCTTCAGTAGTCGCACTACCACTGGCGGGAGAGATCGCAGCGACCGCGCTCTGTGTCGTGCTCGTCGCCTGTTCCACGGCGCTCGACCAAAAGCTGGCCAGCGGGCTGGAGAACTTGGGAGCTGACAGCCATAAAGAAGCACCAGCCGAACTCGACACTTTGGGCTCTGGAGGTTCGGGGGTTGAAGGTTTCGAGGACCCAACACTGCTAGTTGCGGCTGTATTCTCATGATTTGCATCAGATATTGCTGCTCCGTCTGCGTCCCACTCGGCACGTCGACGACGTATGGCACTGATCACTGGAGGCTGATCAAGGGGAACTCGGGCGGGTTTGACACGTTTCCGTTTGCTGAGTGCCTTGATCTCAGTCTCCGGGAGCTCTTCCACGTCCACAGCCATGCGTGCTCCGTTGACCATCACGGCCCCCTTGTCTCTAGCCGAGCTCATTGGGCCGCGTCGCACGATCGCTAGTAAACGTTCGTCGGATGAAAACAAGGCGTCATGGGTAAAGGTTAGCCAAAGCCCTCCACCAAGTGATGAGAGGCGATGTCGCCGCAGGGCAGTCACGGATTGAGGAGGTGGGTCAACGACAATATCGAGGGATGACGCCCAGGTGTCCAAGTCGCATCGTATTTCACACTCGATAGTGTGAACATCCGTTGTTGTCGTAGTGGCCGCGGAACTGTTCGAAGTCGTGCCTTCTTCCCCACTTGCGCGCGCGTCAGAAGTTGCACCTAACGTGGACCCGTTGGCCCCATTGGCCCCATTCAAACCACCTCTCCTCCCCTCTGAGCTTTCATAAGCAACCCTGAACAAGCCCTTCTCGTGATCGTACCGCATCTCGAGTGCCCTGGCCCCAGCCAACCTCGTCACAACAGGCGGCCCCCCACATTTGATCACGAAATCGCCGACCCCTGCAACAGCACCCACCATCTGCGCTGGGATCGTGCTTGCCTTGTTGCTCCATCCTTTGGGGTCGGATTGTTCGAGTAGAGTGAGTTGAGTCGTGGATGGCGACAGGGCCTCAATGGCCCAACCCTGCAAGTCCACTTGGGCCCGGATAAAGGAGGGATCTTGGGGTGGAAGGGAAGGGAAGAGGTAGGGATCGTCAGCAGAGAACAAAAAAACATGGATCGTCGTAGGCGACTTGTAGACGGTCTTGAGAAGGACGGTATCTCGTCCGCTGTCAGATACCAGTCATATCAGCCACTGGTATAGACTTTCGACGGAAAGATGAAAATTTGAACATACAAAACAGGCCATGCGGGTTTCGTTTTGAAATGCCAGAGCTCCGTGAGTTTGTTAACATCCTCGAGAAGAATCGCATCATCGTATTGCTTGTCCCAGAATGCACGTGCTCCCGGGGATACGAGTGCACCATAAAGATCCCAGAGTCCCAATCCCACAAAGGTTGCCTCAGCACGATACACCACAAGCGTCGGATCGATTGAATCGAGTTGGGTTACCGATACCCCCCTTGATTCCGTGGCTAAATCCACACGTCACTTCAAGTCTGCATGGGGTGAACAGCACAAAACTCACTTCTTTTCCATTTGGCCTCCGGCTCCTGCAGTAGTGACGAGAAATATATATAACTTCGCTTCACCCGTGACAGAATCGATTTTTCCGCAGCCGCTGATCTCTCCCCGACCTCTTTCACTAGATGCGACCTTATTGGAAACCCTCCGCTCCCAATAGTCCCCACTGAACTCACAGAAGATGACGTCTGGAAACTTGCATCAGCTATGCTTGATGCGTCTTGTAAGAGCTGTTGCTGGGCCGCGAACACGGAGCCGGGATCACGTTCTTCAACTACTTGAATAGTTTGTGGAAGACCATTGAGTCTAATCCCACTGGAAGGACCGGAAAGCTCGAGGACGACGCGGACTTTGAGGATAGAATGTGCATCAGGGAGTGAAGAGTGCATGATGCGAAACACGGTTAATTCAAGCGGCTTAACTATACCCCCTGGAGTAGGAGGCGGAGGCTTGCCACGTATGGCTGTTGCTGTCCAAGGGAGCTTCTCAACTCTCTCTGACGATGCTTTGGTGGTAACTTGAACGTCCCAACCTTCGGAAGCGGGAAGAAAAAATTCGATCGAGCGAGTGAGTCTTCTGTGCTCATGGAGTTCGTCGAGATTGTGGATGCTATGGCTCTCCTCGCCACCGTCCTCTTCAAGGTGTACCAGATACTCGACCGTCAACGCCTGTCTATCGAGCTGAAACCTGACCCTCTCGACACTGACACCATATCCGTAACCAGCTAACATCGGAACTTTCGATCCACGCTTTTTAACAATCTTGTACAAGCCCAAGATCATGGTACAGAGCTGTTGACAAGCAGTGGCTGTGGAACCAAAATTCCATACGGCGCGAAGGTCGTGTTGCCAGTAACATGATATTCGGAGGCGTGGAAGAACACTCGGAAGGCGTTTTCTGAGTGCATCGGATGGAGAGGTGGGCATTGAAGAGGAGGGTTGGATGTATTGGATACACCACGCAAATACTGATTCGAACATGGAAGATGTTAGGCCAACAGATGGATTGAGTAGGAGGACATACGTTCAACGTGTGATCTGACGTAAGGTGGAGAAGGTCTGACATATGCAGGTTCATCGACGGAACGGGGCAGGGAAGTTGTGACATCTATGATCGTCGAAGCATCCTGGTGCAGCCTAGAAATCGTAACCGCGTCTCTTGGGCTTTTTCAAGTATTAAGTGCCTGCGTGCGAAAATGAACCAGACAGGACACGCACTTAGCTGGCCACCCTAGCGTAAATTGCGTGTTAGATATTCTTGTTCTATGGTCAAACATCTCGACGAGGTGGGCGCCTTCGACTGCAGGGTCCCACTCCTGCCTGAGCTCCGGGGTCGTGATGACGGCTTTCCAAGCATCGAGAAGGGCCGATTCATCTGTAGCAGGCACGTCGAGAACCACTCGATACACGTTCTCACCAGACTTTGTCGTCTTGCGGTGGACGACAACGTCCGTCAGCTCGGGGCTGGACGATACCCTGGACTTTCCCTTTGGTGGTGTCGGGGTGTCGGAGGCAAGAGAGACATGTTTCCAATCACCAGAGTTGTACGAAGTGAGTAATTGGCGAAAGTTGTTCTCTGCGGCACCAAGTGCATCAGACCACGCTTGACGGAGCCTGTGGCAGCATTGATAACTGTGTCCTGGTCATAAGTAAGGACGTGGAAGTGAAGTACACACCTTGTACCATCTGACATGACTTGTCCTGAATGGCACCACTTCACACTAGTACTTGAACAGCAAACTGAGGGGAGTAAACCACGTGGCTCCCTGTCAATGATTCCTAATCAGGAATCTCGAGCCAAATCAGGAATCGGAACGGGTCATCCGAGCGTTTGCAGTCATGACCATCGAGCCTGGGGATGCTGATCGCGAACAAAACGGAACACGTACACCAACTCCAATCCGTAGGTATGTCTATAAGATTAGATAAAAACGAGCGGCGCTCACTTCCTGCCAGTGACCGGATCCTGAGCGTACAATCACATGTTGCGTTTGGATATGTGGGTGGAAAGGCAGCGGTATTTCCCCTGCAATGCATGGGCTACGACGTAGATGTAAGCGCACATTGTGTGCCTGGTGATTCGACACAACCTCCTAATGCTCTACTAACTCACCTGCAGGTCGTAAATACAGTTAATTTTTCCAATCATACTGGTGAGTACATTGGACAGCTCGAGCGCCAACCGTGACACCAATGTGTTGTCCTCGTTTATAGGCTATGGTCGCTTTGGGGGCACCAAAACGAACGCAGAGGAACTCACTCGTATTTTTGACTCGATGCAGCAAACCGGTGTGCTCGTACCCGACCGTCTTCTTACAGGGTATATCCCTACTGCAAAGTCACTGGGTTCAGTTCATGAGCTAGTCGAGAAACTCAAAATTTCCAATCCGAACCTTATATACCTCCTTGATCGTAAGTAGTATCCGTCTCGTTATTCCGCGCTTGGACTGGCCCAAAAATTTCAGCCGTACTTGGCGACTCCGGAAAGCTTTATGTATCAGAAGATTGCATATCAGCATACCGTCGAATGCTCCCACTGGCGACCATTATCACTCCGAACTGGTTCGAGGTCGAGTATGTCTTTTATTTCGCAGCTCCACCAAATAACTGATGGTGGCCAACCTGTCAGAGTGCTTACCGAGGTGTCCCTCATTGATCTTGCTTCACTGCGTGCTGCTCTACGAAAGCTGCACGGCATATACCATGTTCCCAATGTAGTCATCTCTTCCATCCCGTTGACCAAACTCCTTACGTCACTCCCTCCTTACCTCCTTCCTCCTGTGCGACCAAGAAACGGGTCGATACATGAAGAGCAATCGCAGCTCATCTGCATAACATCTTCCATCAATGACAATCTCGAAGGAGGGCCGCTATCGACTGTCTACGCCGGTTGTGTTGAGCTCATACCAGGTTACTTCTCTGGTGTTGGGGATCTTTTTTCAGCTCTTCTCCTAGGACATTATAATCCCCCTCAAAGTAGCGCGTCCGCGCCCTTTTCAACTCCTTCAAAGTCATATCCGCCTCTCGCCCTTGCGGCCTCTCACTCTCTTTCCAGAACACATGCCATTCTCACTCTCACACATGAGTCTGCATCCACCTTATCTCTCCCTTCAACGGACGACGAGCTAGACACTCGCGAGCCTGAACGAAGAAGCAGGAGGATGAAGGGTAGAGAGCTGAGGATTATTCAGGGGCAGGATGTGTTCCGGCGCAAGGAATGGGATGGGGTCGCAAAGATGCGGGTGTGGGAAGGGTTCTGGAACGATTCGAGTTGATTGTCGACTAGTAACATTACCTTGCAAGCAAGCAGTCTCGAACAGATCGCTCCTCGAAAACCTCCGGAGACGAAAACCGACCTGAGCGCTGAAATCCGGCTCGAGTTTCAATGTGGCCGGTAAGCCGGTCAGTGGTGTAGCTATATCCACCATGATCGTGGGTGTTTGTCCCTGCTCCGTAATTGCGCTGCCGCAATCATTGTCAGCGACTCAGCGTAAGTAATTTAAAACCTTGAAATTCATCATTTTATGTAGCTATTTATGACTCGACTCCCAATCAGAATGGGCTTAGTCTTCAAAGCGAGTAAACATTGTCGACACCAGCGGCTCAACACTGAACAGGCTCCAGTCGACTCTCATTAACCCACTGGCATACTCATGTATAACTGAAAACACATACAAATTTCCATTTCCCTAAGTTCATTTTCAGTGCTTCCGGCCTCAATCAAAACCCATCCTCTCCCATAAGCCATACCCCGAGGGGTATGGGCTATTACAGATTCTACTGTAACTACTATGCCCTTTTTCACTCAGCTTCAAGGTACATAACGTTTCCAGCATGACATTGATGCGCTCGGGCCGTTATTGAATAGACCGGTTACTAACTTAAGGTCACGACCTCGTATCGGCTGGCTAAACAAGCTTGCAGGGAGGAGTATAGAGATGAATCTTGAGCTTAAACCCTCGTCATATATGCGCCTTGGTGGGTCGCATGTCAGTCGCTGGCCATTCTCAATCCCATGTCAACGCCGCCGATACAGTTTTTGAGCGAGTTGTCGATTTCCCAGTGAGTACAGTCGACTCGGATGATCCGAATATGGTTTCCGCAGCATTGATCAAATGAACGATCAAGGTTCCTGACTATGGCAGGCTACGCTGTACTCACTTATGACTATCTTCTTACTTTCGATCTCGAGGTGCGTGCCTTCCTCCCTCATTAGGCGGTATTCTGAGTTGTTGAAAGGTGGATCATATTTGGTGTGCTCCACGGACCACAGTGAACGTCGTATTTTTGCTCAACCGCTACGGAACCTTGATCGGACAATCTGCTCTCATGCTCGAGGAGTTAGGAATACTGAGTCATGGGTCACGAGAGGTACTTAAATTTGTCAATTTCGCTGATGCTTACACTCACACCAAGCTTGAACGTACCACTGGCATAGTTTTGTGCAAATTTTCAGTACTTCCAGGCGCTCTTTTTACTCCTTTCGTCAGAAACAACTCGCAGTGAGTCCATAGGCTCTCCTTCAAGCCATCCTCTCTGAACTCAAACACAGTGTTGTTTCTGTTACGCGCATGGGCGTTCTGGAAGTGCGACCATCGTGTTGTCATTTCCTTGGTGTCCATCTATGTTTTCTACTTGTTGGCGCTCAGCGGGTATACATCCTACATTTTTTTTAAATACGCTGCCTGTGCGTTACATGACCAGTTCAGTGGAGAAGCCTGCAGCTGAATCTTGCATCAGACTTTGACTTCCTGTATCTGGACGAGACTTGGGTCTGCGTAGTCTATTCAGCTGGTAGGTCGCTGCATCATCTTCGTTCAATCGCAGTCCTGATCATCCCACCCATCTGTCTCGTAGGCGCGGTGGCGGTAAGTTCGTTGTTCTGCTACTGACTCAAGTGATTTGCGATCCGAGATTGCTCTCTTTACTCGCAGTGGCCACTAGGTCTTATATCGTGAATCAATCGTGGATGAAACTACCATATATAATGCTAATGAATAATGCAGACTCTTGCTTGATACTGCCATGTTCGCCGTGATAGCATATTATCTTTACAAGCTCTGCAGAGGGTCGAAACAGCTCCGGTATTCGCCGCTGGTCCGTCTTCTGGTGCGAGATGGTGAGCATGTTTGATCACCTGTTCAACTCAATGCCAAAATCATTTTGTTGTCCAGCTGTGCTATTTTACATTGTTGAGTCCCTTGAGCTTCGTTCCGGATGCTGACCTGTCTAATTCCGTACAGGTGAATGTGTTCCACGACGTACTGGATATGCTGGCCCTGTGAGTTTGCGTTATAATCTTGTTTATTCGTGCTCTCTTACTAGTTGCTGTTAGGTCCGTGTTCGAGGATGTAAGAGTTTCAACCAAAGATTTTGATGAATTCGACGAACATCTTATTGTACAGGACCCGCGATACTTTTTGGAAATAGCGTGAGCAACAGTGACCAGTTCCATTCCATATATCCCTTTTACTTAGTCGTCTTCCTAGAATCACTTTCCCTTTACTCGCTGTCGCTGGCCAACGGACCGTTCTGAACCTCCGAGGGTTCCAATCAAGATCCTACGAAACACAGGATATCAGCCGTGATATAAATAGGCAAATCGCAGCGATGCAACATCGTTCGTTTTGGCAAACTCTAGACCTCTGGATGAATGATACACATCGGGAATTGGAATTGAACGAGCTGACCCGGTATAGAACAACAAGACCGATGGGATCACATATCGCAGAAGAGGGGGGCTCGTATGAACTTGAGGTTATTCGCAACCCCCTGGACTGACGATGCGGCGTTCGTTTCCTCGCTTGATTATTTTACGGAGACTGACTTAATTTGCCTCGCAGGCGCGTCTCTGTGGTGCTGAACAATGCACTGTATGATCAACTCGCTCATCAGCGTTGCGTCGGCCGATACTAGTCATAATCACTGTATTCCGTTCGTTGGCTCGAGGAGGTCAAGCGCCGGAGGATATTGTTGTAGTACTATAGCGGTTTGAACGCTGGGCGCTGAGGTTGACCCGTTCCTCAACCCATTGCACCACTACTTTAACTGTAATTATTCTAAACCCAGCTAATAACTCGAGTGCTCTACGCTGGAGGTACATATATTCTTCTAATGTCAATGATTGATCATAGTTTCTATCAGGGACCCACCGAAAAAAAATCGGGTCTCTAAGAAAGCATCACCAACGAACAGTCTGTCGCAACTCAGGCTCGCAGGTTCGCAAGGTATCCCTAAGTGACGTGTCAGAACAAGTCACCCATGCTTTATCGGCATGTCGTACCATGTGAAGAGTGGGCACTGTCTCAACAAAACTAAGTATATACACAGGGGCTTGAGTCGATTGCACGACGAGCAGTTGGCGGGAACGGTGGGGGATAAGTCGAGCAATGGGCGCAAAGAGCTGCTGCAATATGGCTTGCTCGGAATGGTGTGGTTGGCAGTCACGCCCAAGAGGCACGGCTAGGGAAGTAGGTCCGAGAGATGCACCTGAGGCCTGAGGTGTGTAGGTTTGAATTTGCCCCTGTCCATCTGCTCCACAACGCTCAGGGTGAAATAGTGGAGTCAGAGCCTAAGCGTGTGCCTGTGGGACAAGAGCAGCGAGGTTGCAACGTGCAAGTGCACTGACGAAAAAAGTACCGCTTGCGAGGTGGAGAAGGAATTCAAGCCTGGATCATGGACTCTGCCTCGCAACCTTGTTGCAACTGCTGTACGGATAGAGCCACGTGAATGGAGTTCAATGCCGCTATTAATTTCGTGTCCTTTGGACCGCCAGTAGCTTCGGATTTGGGTTCCTGTGGCCCATCAAGGGTGTCTGAGGCCTGGTAAGTATACAATTGGCCAACTGAGCTCTGCGGTCTCTGCCAGTGAGGTACAAACAAAGCCGGATCTGGTTTGTGTGTATTACATAAGGGGGAGCATCTTGGAGGCCAAGTGTGAAACCATCGAGTAACTACATATCAGCGAGCGGTAACTCTGCCTTCCGACTCGGAAGCGGCATATTCCCTCATTCCACCGTCCCGCTGCTAATCTCCGGTTTCATTTACCTTTCTTTTTTTCATCACGACGTATCACGAATACCAGGCAGTGTAAACTGCACCCCAGTCCAGGGTTTTGATCGCACCGCCCCACAGTCTGACATTCGCGATTCGAGACATGGCACAACCGGTATTTGACGGGCACCCACTTGAGCAGTATTTTAAAGGCATGTTCTCATCTATTATCCCTTTTTTGTACCTTACACGCCCGTCCCACGCTGCAGACTCCGGAGATGCCTCTGAGCTCATGCCCGGAGGTATAGCAGACATCTCACTCCAGCCCTATTTGACGGGCCATCCACCCATCTCCAAACATTCCGAGAGAATGGAAAAACTATGTTTCCTTGTTCTTGGCGCAGCTGAGGTGAGCACTCACAACAGTATCCATAGCATCACTAAGCGCATATATCTTCTTATACGCTTTCCTTCTGTCCCCACAATGTAATGCAGTCCCTCAGTTCGTTCTTCGCCTCAGACCGCATGGCCCTACGCACGCAAGCGTTCGCGGAACGGTTCAAATATGGGGTTATTTCTTCCTCCCTATTGTCGCCAGCATTCCCCGGCACACCAATGCCTGAATCGTACAGGCGGGGCTTGTCCCCCTCGTTACCTGGAAAACTCTCCAGCTGTCATAGCAGAACGCCAAGCGCTGCAGAAAGCACGATATCCGATAACCTCTCGCTTTCCATGCCTCCGGAGCCCGAAACTCCCGTTTGGCCCATCACGCTTTCGTTCACCGTCGTTGTTGCTGCTCTTAGTGCTCGGTTTTTCTTCTTTTCTCTTTTGTTGCTTGCTGCCACACTGTACTATATACATGTTTACAGACTGGATATACACTCTAAACCCGATGTTATGACACCTGTGAGTCATCTTTCCCTCAGTTACGGGTCGGTTTACTGACGTCATGCAATCTCTCAAGTCTTTACTAGCTTTGCAACATTTGATCACCGCTGGCCAGCTTTGGGACACAGTGATCAATGATACCTTCACTACATTGGAGAATGAGGAGCGAAGGTAGAGTACATTTCGAGTCCTATCCCCCGCGCTAATTCATTAATTCTCTGTAGTATATTCTACGGTCCTACATCTCCACTTACGCCATCTTCCTCGCTTCAAGTTGCCCTGTCCACGTCTCTTCTGACGACTCAAACACAATGCGACAACGTCCGACAACTCCTCTCTGCCATCACGTCGCACTCCGAACTGGCACAACTCGCCGAGATGTATGCGCCACCGTCGCCTATAAAATCGACGTTCGCTTTCAGCAGTGATTCCCATCGACCGCTCTCACATCCAGGTTCGCCACCGCGCGCTACTCCTCCAACGGATCGCATGAAGAAGCGGTCGACGTGGAATGGATCATATACATCGCTTGCCCTCGCGGGGACTCCACCCGCGTTCCAACTCGCACAACGCAGAGAGAAGCGAAGATCTGATCTGAGTGCCCTGTTAGGGAGTCCCTCGCCTTCCCCAACCCGCACACGGTCACGGAACGCACTCTCGTCGCCTCCGCAGCTACTTGCAGACGTATCAGAAGAAGAAGGGATGGTGACAGCGGAATCATCCTTGGTAGTGGATGAAGAGGAGAATTCGTTCGGCGCTGCCGCGTTGGGTCTCTACCGAAACCGTGTTCAAGAGGGTCTACGGGCACTTGAGCTATCGCACCGCAATGTCCCCTTGTCGCTCACACGAGGCAATTCGACAAAGCGCCGAACCACGATGTCGCCAGCGTCAAAGTATACCAGCATGCACACGACACGACATCCCCTGTCACTCTCATCACTACGCCAGTCGCTACAGAACGCGTTGGCATCAAAACGATTCGCAAGCTCACATCTCTTAGCACTACGTTTCGAAGACGACGAAGACGAGGTGTATTGGGAGGACGTACGCTCTGTGATGGGCTTGTTGACATCGACGCTCGTAGACGCATCTTCACGACTGTCAGAGGTTCTGGACGAAGTCGAGGAGCAGCATCTCAAAGTGGACGACACGGCTTTTGAGAGTGCTTCTGGGCTCAACACGCCCAATTCGCTTGCCTCTCCACCGCCGGCGCGGACTCCCCTCCCACTCTCACAAGCTATCGAGCAGGCTGTCTCGTTTGCACCGACGCCGTCTCATCTCACCCGGTTCGCATCACACGTGGACGCGATTTCCTCAGCGCTGGACGACGCGCGGGAGCAACTCGAACAGTGCGTTGCGTCGCTGAAAGAAGAGCGAACGCTGCATTCTCCGGGACATTCATCCCATCCCTCGTCCTCGTCCTGTGGCGATGCCCCTCCAAGTGGCGTAGGCGCAGCACCAGGCGTCGTGGCTGGCACCTTTGGGGAGCCGCCAGAACACCCCGCGATCCAAGCGTACGAACGTCTCCGTCGTGAGCTCGGTCTCGCGCTTCGAGAATGCGAACGCGGTCGCGAACGGCTCATTCATATCGTTGCGCCACCAACGCCATCGACGGAGGAAGAGCTTCCTGCGGATGACCCTACTAGTACGGGCGTCAAGTCCGATCATGTCCTAGACGTATCGCCGCCGCCACCATCCAGGGACGACGACGTGAGTCTGGCGGCGCTCTCACCCCGGGCCTCTGGCGAGCCAGTGCAGCCGGAGTCGGACCCCGGCTTGGGCTTGGACGACGCCTCGGCTCACCTCCTACTGGCCGCATCCCCAGCGCACCTTCCCCTGCCCGGGATCGAGCAGGTATTCGAGGCAGACTCGGGCAACGTTGGCGCGTTTGCGCGCGAGCGGAGTAAAGTGAGCAGGGAGGAACGCATCCGACTCGCCAGAGTCAAGCGGGAAAGCACCAGTCTAGGCACCAACGGGCGGATGGACCACGACCCACTGGGCGATGCCCCCGCCGATCGCAACGCTGCCCCCTTTTCGCCACCATCGTCGCCACCACCGCCCGCGTCCAAACGCGAACTCTGGGGCCCCGGCGGCGACGTCGTCCAAGAACTCAAAGACGTCATCTGGAAAGTCGGCGAACGCCGTCGGAAAATGACCGAAACCCAATTCCGCACGGTCGTCTCGAACCTGCCCACCGTATCGAGCGTCAACGTGAACGTGAATCTGCTGCCGCAGAGCGCGCGCATGTCGTGATGGCCCCGTCGGTCCTTTTTTTCCTTTTCTGCTTTACCTTGCTTCGTTTTCGTTTTCTGTTTGCTTTTCGTTATTCCTTCCTCTTTAACGAGTCGTCTCTTTTTCGTTCGACTGCCCTCCCTCCTGTATCCACCTTTACGAGTTCATATAACTTATAGTCGCTTTATTCCGTCGTTTATATCATGTAGCATGCTTGCCAGAAAAAAAATGTCCATCTCGAATCCAAGGCCTCTCGTTCATGCGTTCCGAACCCATCACCTACAGTGAAAAAAAGGATATCATAGGTATTATTCATGTACTCTTACAACGCAGATTAGACGACCTGCCAAGCAAGCAAAACAAGCATGACACAAAAAGAAGCAAAACGGCGGGGGAGACACGAAGAGAAAAGGACAAGGCAAAGAAGCGCACCAACTCAACATGCTATCAAACGGGGAGAAAAAAAAAATAACGACTACGTATCTAAAAGGAGATAGAGGGGCGACAGTAGTTGCCAAGACGCATCGTGGACAGCGGGGATGCAGGACAGCTTTTGTTGACCATAAATAGTGTAAGAAAAACAAACAGGGGAGATAGGGAGAGAACAAGATTCCGCAGGGTGGGCTGGTGAAAGAAAAAAAAGTAAACAAGCACACGACGAAGCCAAAGGCAATGGAGGTATGTACATCATAGCTCAGACGCACAATAGATGGAGCAAGGCAAAGCGGAATATACGAAGAAAAAACAACACACACGCAAAACAAGCAAACAGAAGAAGGGGAATAAAGGACTGACGATGATGGTCCCAAAATGCCAACGATTAATCGGTATCGTGACGTCCTCTCCTCTCGTACATCTTGATCAGTAACCATTTTTTTCACCCTTCTTTCTTCCTTCCGATTCCCTTTTCCCTTCCCTCCCTTCTCGCTCCGTTTACTTCATATCTAGATCGTCTGGATTAAACCACTCGCGGAAATCTTGTTCAAAGTTGATACCGGTATCATCGGGCCTAAACAACTGGGTATCGAAATCGTCCAATGTGCTGGCCACGGATTGCATAAACTCGTTCGTGAGGAAGCTTGCAGGGACTTCAGGCAGCGATGTCGTCGGTTGCGTCGCTGGGTTCATCGTCGGCGTGCCATTGACGACAGCAGATGGTGAAGGCGCAGTCATACTCGAGCTCGTCGCGCTCGGCGTTGGTGGCGCCGTGCTGACTTGCGCACTGCCGCCCGGATTCGGCGGCCCTTGTCCGCCCGCTGCGGGATTCGGTGGCTGTTGGTTTCGTGGCGAACCTTCAACGCCATTCGGGCCAGGCTGTTTATTCACATCCTTGGGCTGTTCCTTCGGAGGACCGCCGGCTGGTGAAGGTGGTGGCATCATCCCCATGGGTTTGTTTTGTCCCAAACGGTTGTTTTGTGGACCAGGATAAGGCGATTGTCCTGGACCCGGGTTGAAAGAAGGTTCACCCGGAGTAGGAGTTACCGCCCCTCCTGGCAGATTCGCCATAGCAAGGCCCTTTGTGGCCGCGTGAACGCCTTGGTGATACTGCAGAGGGTGTGTGATTCTCAATACGGAGAGACGAAAAGACACGACTCGAACTGACCCCAATCATGTTTGGTGCTCGAGGGCCTCCCATTCCAGGACTCATCGTGTTCCCGGGTCCTTGTGGGCCCATAGGTATACCCATGCCAGGGTTGGCCATTCCCGGGGGACCGTGTTGCTGGAAGTTATTCATGGGACCACCAGGCATGGGTCCTAGTCCTGGCCGCAACATGCCACCATTCATCATCTGCTGCGGTTGATGAGGGTATCCAACGGGGGGCACTTGATCCATGCTGACAGGAGACCGCCGTACGCGTTTCCTGTCTGGGGGCGAAGTCTCGTTGTTGGGTAGTTGTCCATGCTGTTTTGACATTGAACCATCAGACCGACGAACACGAGGGAATACAAAAAAAAAGTACTTCTTCTCCTGGCGATGTGCTATTGCGCTTCACCACTCGAGGCTGTTGTTGTTGTTGTTGTTGTGGATGTTGTGGCTGTTGTGGCTGTTGCCCGGGCGCTTGTTGTTGGGGTAGCTGTTGCTGACCGGGCGGACGCTGACCGGGGAGTTGCATGCCTGGAACGAGGTTTGAAGGACCCGCAGGACCTTGTGGTCCTCCTGGACCAGGTTTCCTCACACTTGGATTCGCGCCTCGCTGCCGAGCAATGCTGACTATACGAGTCTAAAAACTAACGTCAGTAGCGGAGCTAAAGTTTCGAATGAATATGAAATGACCTTTTCTTCAAACGTAAGCGACTGCAGTTCCTTGTCGTGGACGCCCAACTCCTGCCTGATGCTAGTTAGCACGGTGGTGGGGAGACGACTGAGTTCGGCATTGAGACTGCTTTCATGAGGGTTGACGGGCGTCTGACGGTCCATGAGGGATGGACTGCGCTGCATCACTTGTCCTGGAGTGCCAGGTCGGCTAGGAGATCTAGCGAGCTGCGAAAATGGCGGCGTCTGTGTGTGCGGGCCCGAGCCCATATTTGGATTTGGCGGAAGCATGCCTGCCCGAACCATATGAGCCATGCGGGGCGACGGACCAAGCTGATTCATCGGATTCTGTGGGTTTGGACCTGGGTTACCGCCTGGGTTCTGTGGGGAGTGGGCCATGGTTGGAGATTGGTACGGATTGATGCCGTTTGAGCCGCGATGTTGGGGAGCGCCTGGACGCTGGCCCGGTATGAGGGCAGAAAAGTTTTGTGGAGGAGCAGGGTTTGCACCTGCCGGGGCAGAACCGGTCGATGGTACAGGGATGCCGTTTGGTTGAGGGCCAGCGCCGACCATCGGGAATTGCATCTGAGCGGGGTTACCTAATGCAGAAGAGGAATAAGGACCGTTAGGGAGTTGGACGTCGTGTTGGATCAAGTTTGTGGTTTCTGCGTACCATTCATCATGCGGTTGACTTGGGAGATTTGATGGTTGAGAGGTCTCGGACCCTGCCTGAGGTTAGCTTGGTGCATTTGGTGCTGGCGCGGGGGATGGTCCACGTTGGTGGGGAGAAGAGGTAGGACAGCCGACGGTGCACGTACCTGGGTGTAGACCATAGCATCCTCTGTTCCTGCGCCATTGCTTTTGGCAGTGAAAAGCACCCAAAAGACACTCCACCACCTGAGACGGATGAGTTCAGATGGGGTGAAACGGCAAGAAAAGCATGAGACGGACTCGAACAAGAGGCCCTGTTTAGCGTTGATTGGGGGCGCAGAGTCTGGTGGAATCTCGGCTTCTGCAAGCAGCTCGCGAGCGGTTTTGCGAAAGCCACGTTTGTTGCAGTAATCATAAATGTATATGTTGAACCTGGGGCAGGGTGAGCTGGGGGCTGAGATGATAAAGGAAGACAGACATCCTGTCGCCCTCCCATGAAGGGTCGGCGGAAGGCTGGGTGTCGGCCAGAGGGAGGGACATCGATCCCGATGGGCCCGTGGCCATGCTGGTATGCGGGGGACGTGGGAAGACAGGGGACGGTCAGGCGCGGGAGGAAGACTGATGCGGCTGGCGGGGGGCGTGGGACAGCGAAGGGAGCGGGCCGGGCGGGGGGAGAG
>JBBPSD010000070.1:0-68167 GCA_038093415.1 Xerocomellus chrysenteron
TCAATGGGTACTTGAGGTCAAGGAGGATAACAAGGGTGGATTGGTCTACAAGGCACAACTAGTGGCACAGGGTTTCTCGCAAGTCCCCAGAGTCGACTATGGTGCCACTTTTGCCCCCATCATCAAGCCTACCTCTGTTAGGCTCCTCGTGGTGCTGGCCTGCCAACATGACTGGGAGGTTCACACCTTCGATGCAAAAAGGGCCTTCCTCTGGGGCATTCTCAAAGAAGAGATCTATATGCGACAACCCAAGGGATTCAAGGATGGTGATTGGTGCATCATTGTCTGGCTTATGCTCCGTACCATTTACAGGTTAAAGCAATCTGCTCTGGAATGGTACCACAAGGTATGTGGAGTTATGCTGGGACTGGAATTTCACAGGACCGAGATGGATCATGTGCTTTTCTACTATGACGAGGTCAGCTCCACTGCAGATCAAGTTCACACACGCTGCTTTGTGGGCTGGCACATCGATGATGGGATGGCCGCATCGAATAACCTGGCATTCTTGATCTATGTCAAGAAGTGCATCGCTGATCGTTTTGGTCTCACTGACTTGGGTCTGGTAACCAAATACCTGGGTGTTCAGTTCAAATGTGATTGCCCTGCAGGTTTCATCTGGTTGCACCAGGCTGAATGCATCTCTTTCCTCCTCCAGGAATATAATCTCGAAGGGTGCAACCCAGTCGTATTGCCTGCCGACCTGAATCATCCACTCGGTGACCCATCTGTGACATACCCTGAAGTTCCGAACCTATGATCAGCATATCTCAAGCTAATTGGTGAATTGATCTATCTCTTGGTGAATACCTGGCCAGATATCAGCTATACATATTGTCAGGATTCTTGCTCAGTTCAATGCCAATCCTGAACCTCATCATTACACAGCGGCCAAACGTGTCTTACATATGATACCTAGTGGGGTCTATTGATCTACGTCTGCGCTATCAACAACAATCGGGTGCTGATGTCATCCTTCTCGCATATGCCAATGCCAGCTGGGCAAATGCCTCTGATCGTTGTTCTGTTAGCGGGTACACCTGGTTCTACGCTGGGGGTCTTATATTGCATGCTTCAAAGCGCCAGACCATTGTTGCCTTATCATCCATGGAGGCCGAGTACATTGCAGCCACGCATGTCGCTCAAGAGGGTCTATGGCTTCGCTCTCTGCTGACTGAGCTTTGTGTTTCTTTTCCATCCCCAACTCCAATTTACCTGGATAACTCCAGTGCCATATCCTTATCAACTGCTGCTCGCTTTCATCAACACTCCAAGCACATAGACACATGTTATCATTTCATTCGCTCTCATATTGACAATGGTTTTTTCACTCTAATTTGGGTTCCATCTCATCAGAATGTCACAGACATTTTGACCAAGGCTTTGGCACGTCCAGCTTTTTCCAAGTTTTGTTTGTCATTGGGACTCGTGTCTCGCTGAGGGGGGTATGTTCGTGTTTATCATTATCATTATTCTATCATCTTGCACTCATCCCCCACTGTACCTCTGCACTGCATTACATCACCACTTCACATAGATAGCTTCCGCTCTTCTGCTTGCACCTCAGCGTTCTACCACAATTGTGTGTGTGCTGAGGTACACCATCCAGTCTCATTGACATGTTTCATCACTCATGTACAGTATTACCTAGCCAAGTCACTCTCTAGTCACACATTCTGGACTTGCAACTTGGAATATATTCACAAGCACCCAGCATGGTCATGTAATATATTTGTTCTATCATACAGCTGGCATGACAATGGGTGAAAATAGTGAAGTGTGTCAACAAGTTGCACGAGGTTGGCATCAAGTGACGTCATATTGTACACTGTCGCATTGATGACTCAGTGATTGCCTTATTGAGTATCAGCGGAGTTTGACAAATTTGTTGGACCCTACTGACATAAGTAAGGTTAATCGAAAGAATTTACATGCTGTGCCCTGCACAGCATGTAAATGTGTAAAAGGGTTCCTGCTTGGAGAACCCTGGGTTGTGTTGCTTGCCAGAAATGGCAACCGTGTTGGTGGAGGCGAGTCTTTTTCCCGCATGCTCATGCTCGACAATGTCACTCATTGTCGAGCACGAGCAGTGTGTCGGAGTGTCGAGGTGGAAGGCCCCCATGTGGGGGAAGAGTATATTGATTTTTTTTTCACCATGCAGCTATCAATTGAAGTAATGTACATGAAAAATTGAGTGTTCTAATCTATCTCAGACTTGCACCTGATGGCTTCGAGAGCAATGTGTGCGCATCAGCACGTGCTGCTGGAGACAGTGTCTAACCTGGGGGGTGCAACATGCTCAGATTGTTGAGTCCAAGTGGAACTAGACTGGGAAAAAATTTACAGGGACCAGGACAGCCAATCAGCATCCGTATTGCATGTAAATTTTTTACAAACAATTGTAAATTTTTCGGGCTGCCCCACTTAGCTCACTTATCTCTGCCAAATGGGCACCTCATCTCACTTTATAACTCCTTGTAGCACTTTACTAGTCATTTCGTGGTTATAACCCTCTCTTTACCTGGTGAATATTACATCCCTGGTGATCCCCTGCCCCTCCCGACCCTTGGCGATTTTTTTTCGACGAGCGTTGCCGTCGTTGCACGGTGCTCGGGCACTCGACACGCTCGGGCGGGCGCGCTTAGGTAAGCGCGGACGCGCACGAAAACGGGCAGCGACGGGGAACCCCGAGTCACGTGACATGGTGGCACGTGCCGTTGCCTTATCGGGGGTGCACAGCTTGTAAATTTCTCGAGATAAGTAATCCCAGTCCCCGAATCTCCCACATAATCGCAGCCTGAGCGGGCCGCCCTGCCGAGATGCGCCGCAACTCTTTTCGGCGACATTCGTGTCCCTTCAAGGTTGCTTTCGCCAACAGTTGTAATGACCAATGCCGTCGTTAGCCAGCAACTGTTCTCTGGTAAGATTCAGTTTGTACTCGCTCAGGTGCACCTTGACGCTGGGTGCCGTTAGGTGCGCTGTCTGGATTTGCCTCAGCAATATTGCTTCAGCCTCGTAAGGAAACCATTTCGCAACTGTTCTGCCAGTGCTTCATTACTCACCGCAAGCAGTGGACCTGCTGAAAACACGGGTCCAGCAAGGTGATTCTGCACCTAATTCTCGGTGAGAGAACTGGGCTCTCGTCGCCCCCTTATCTCTAATTGTTACTGTACAAAGGAATACCATTCTTATCTCGAAAACCGCACATGACATTATCAAGCGGGATGGGATTGTGGGATTGTGGCGAGGCACGAATGCTTCTCTCGTTCGGTAGGCCAACATAACTACGTTTCACTTCCCTGACTGATCTCTGGAAGAAATATCCCGGGAGTAGCTCTCTACTTTACCAGCTTGACGCACCTGCGCTCGGTAATGGCACGATCTCCGCACTTTTCAGTCCCAACGGTTACGAAGAAAGAGGACGCTAAGAGTGTCTTACCGAAGCTCAACAACCAGGGTAACCTACTTGCCGGTGCGACTGCGAGGATTGGAGTGGGCTTCCTACTGAACCCGTTCTCGGTTCTGAAAGCACGGTTTGAGGCATGCTGTGCCATCCCTTTAGTGCCGCCCGTGACTCAACTATTTACAGAGCGAGCATTTTGCGTACCGAAGTTTAACTGGATCCCTTGTCTCCATTATTCGTACAGGGCCATCAGAGTTGATGCGTGGATTCGTGGCGTCGTCTCTACGTGACGCACCATACGCTGGATTGTTTGTCCTACTCTACGAAGCGATCAAGCGAGAGTCGAGCAAGTCCACGTTTCCCAACATTTAGGGATATGTCTAACGCACCTTCGACAGCTTATCTTGTACCAAGCGCGTACGCCACAAGCATACATGGCTTTTCTGCAGCGGCGGCAGGGGGTATCGCAACGATGGCTACCCACCCTTTCGATGTTATCAAGGTACTCACACAGCACTGAATGTACACATGATGCTGAAAACTATTAGACTAAAATGCAGGTCCGCTCTGAGCACCAATACCATAGTTTGATATCTACCACGACTCGAATATGGCAGGTACGCTCTCTCTCTTAGAAATTCTGCGGTAGACGCATTTCTGTTATAGCAACGAGGTGTCATGGGCTTCTTTGACGGAGCATCTCTCCGCATGTCACGGAAGATTTTAAGTTCTACAATTGGGTGGGCAGTGTTTGAAGGCATTCTGCTCTTTATGCAAAAACCATGAAATCGCAAATACACAACCAACTACAATTGCAACTAAGAGTACTGCTTTTGAATCAACTTCGCAATGGTCTGCAGTTGAATATTCGAGGTTCCTTCATAGATGGCTCCCTATAGTATCGATCAGTGCTTGATTGGGTGTATGACTGATATATCAAGCAATACCACTCACTATCTTGGAATCTCGCCAGAATTTCTCAATTCCAGTCTCTCGAGTGAATCCAACCCCTCCCGCCCATTCAATAGCCTGACCAGAGACCCGCTGGGCAATGACGCTTGCCCAGTATTTGGCCATTGCAGCCTCCTTGGTGAAAGCCTTGCCTTCCTCTTTCCTCCGAGCAGCATTATAAGTCAATAGACGAGCTGACTCTATCTCTACTGCGGCTTGGGCAATCTGGAATGCCATACCCTGGAAGGTACCTACGGGCTGGCCGAATTGAGTACGTTGATATGTATAGGGAACGGCTTTGTCGAAGGCGCCCTGAGCAAGTCCAAGCATTTGAGCCGCGATGCCTATCCGACCTGTGGACCGTTCGGAAGTTGACACGCGAATGAAGGAGAGGAAGGTATACCCTCATTCAGAATTTCGATCGCGATTTTATAACCTTTGCCTTCTCCGCCTATAACGTTTTCCGCAGGTATGCGCAGATCATCAAAGTTGAGTGTGCACGTTGAGGAAGCACGGATGCCAAGTTTCTCTTCCTTCTTCGCTATTTTGATACCCATGTCTTTGGTTGCGATAAAACAAGTTATGCCCTTGTATCCCTTACTTGGATCAACCTAAAGGAGATTTGTTAACCACGCACGAGCAGTCGCTACCGTGATCGTACATTGGCGAAGATAAGGAAAATCTCGGCTTCATGCGAGTTTGTGATCCACATCTTGGAACCATTGATAATCCAGTCGTCGTCCTCCTTGTTTGCCCGAGTCTGCAGCGCAAATGCATCTGACCCAGAGGCTGGCTCGGACAGGCAGAAAGACCCGAGCTGCAGCACAACGTTTAGCAACAAATGCTACTGTGGTCCTGAATCCATGCACCTTGGACTGTGAGAGTTGCGGAAGCCATTTGTCTTGCTGTTCCTTCGTTCCATATTGCCGCAAGATGGTATTCACTAAGGTGTTGTGGACATCGCACATAACGGAAACAGAGGGATCAACTTTGGCAAGTTCTTCGATCGCTATTATAGCCGACGTGAATGAAGACTCGGCACCGCCGTGAACAGCGCTCGTTTCGATTCCCATGAGCTATTTATTCAACAGCTGAATAAAGGCTCAGCAAGGCTGGTATGAAGAGGACGCCATACCCCTTGTTCGAAAAGCCCTTTGATAACTTCTGAGTCCATATTTTCCTTCTCATCCATTTCACGGACCTTGGGCCCAACGACTTCGTTAGCAAATCGCTTCACTAGATGCATTGCTTGAGTACTCAGTCAGACAATGATGGTATGGTGACTACCGGACTCTCTGAGCATATCTTCTTCTTCCGTAAATGTATCGAGTGAATTCAGCGTGAAGCTCTCCGTGGTGCGTACACATGAAACGGCGAAACTTCTGGGAGACGATGATAGCTTCAGAGAAGGACTCGAGACGGAACTTGTTATAGTGGGCAAACCTGGTAGTGCGCAGGGCTGCGGGATGAACCCTGAGTGCCCTTGTCGAACGAGCAGCAGCGCGCAGTGTGGGAGACATTGTGGGGAGGATTGAATTGAAGAGAGGGTAAACTTCAAGAGTCCAAGAAATGGTTAGCTTCCGAGACTACAGGGGACAACAATCACATGACCTGGACTCTAATCACCGGATCTCAGACTTGTGATTCTTGCTCCCGACAACCAACGAGTGATCAATATTGCAATCGGCCCATATCTAATGACCCGAGTACTATTCCTAGCTGCGGGCAACGGCGCCAACCAAGTTACTAAACCTACTTTGAGCCTGCGCAGACAGTGCCATCAGAAATTCAGCTTCCCCAAGATCTGCCCCTTGCGAACTCCAGGCTCAAGCTGGCAAGCTCAGATTCTCGGCAGTCCGATGGGTATGCTTTTTGGCCTTCGCTAGTTTTCACCAATTGACATTCGTTTTTGAGGAGCAAAGCTCGACGCCTGGATGGCCTACCTAAATGCGGGACATCATAACTCGAGTACTCCTACAACTTACAATTGGACCCCATCTACTTACCTTGGTAAGAGAAGTCTTCTAACTTGCAGCCGCGCTCATTCATCGGATCCCTTCGACACCGATATGGGTCAGAACAATGCCCCTCTATGGCGCTATACTAACGTGCTATAGAGATGTTGCCCACCCACGACACAACCACTCCGGCCCGATTGTTGCATAGTCTCCTGAGCCTGATATTCCCGAGTCCCGGGTAACGAACAACAATTCCTGCTCAATGTTCGATCGGGCGGGTGTGCAATGTACACCGAATACACAACATTATGGAGCTGCTACGTTCCACCTAGGTCATTCTAGTTGACCGTCTGCACATTCCGATGATTCCGAATGAACCCTTGATCACTCCAGCGTGTCCCGAAGCATAACCGTGGCGATTGGTCTAGGATGATTTAAGGATCTCCGATTTGCTTTCCTAACGACTTATTTCACTGAGGCAATTCTCAAGCTCGATATCTGATCTCGCGCGCTCAAACTTTCCTTCTGGAGTTTCAAGACCTCACCCTTGGGTCCTCAGTGGAAACAAAACTTTCAGCAAGCTTTTCCATGTTTACCTCTGAGCAAACGAACTATTCGTTGTACACGTCGGGTTTACGCTGACCACCTTACTATGTGATATAGGATTTGTGTCCCATATCGTTTTCTACAATGTGGAACACTTCAAAGTTCAAACAACGACTAACTGATGAGCCTTGAATATTCCGTCTACGCAGGGAACTAAAACAGTAACTGGAGTGAATCCATAGGAATGCAATGCATTATCTGCGCTGGACATTATCCCGAGGCGATCATAATAAAACGAAAACAAACACGACTCCGCAACAATGGAGAGTGCCTGAACAAAGCAGTAAAGTGGAAGTGATGAAGGTCATGAAAGGCGTGAAGCATCGAGTGTAATTGCGCCCATAATCCCCCGCTTCGACTAGTGATCCGTTTCATGCAGCTGCATCCCCAGTCTTGCCATTTTCTCCGGACCCACGGGCTTCACCGTTGGTTCCTCGTCCTTTACCAGTAAGACCAGCGGCTGCAAATCCGCGTGAGGCGAAGCCTCCGCGACCACCGCGACCTCTGAAACCACCTCGTGCCCCACCTCGGTCTTCCTTGTCTGTTGCAACTTTGACTTCAACCGGGGACTCGTCGATTTTCTACGACGCAAACGTCAATACTCGAGAATCAGCGACGGCGATGGCGCATTACCTCGTTATTTTTCTCAAGGCCAACCTTCATAGTTTCTTCATCGCCAAACTCGACATATGCTATTTTCTGACTCCGTCCTTGTGGAGTGTGGGGGTATGAGACACGCACAATCTACAATGATTGGTCAGCGATAGAATGTTTTTCGGGTGTTTCACGTACGCCTGATTGTTCTCCGCCGAAAAAGTCGCGCACCTCCGTCTCGTTTGCCGGTGCTTGGAGGCGAACGAACAATGTCCATGATTGCTTGTAGGTCCGTCTTGATGTTGGAGTGCGTGTGCCAGCACTGTCCGTTGTTGGTGACTTGAGACCAGCCTCCAAGACATCAGGGGTGGGCGCCTTGGCAACTTCGTCAGATACTGGTGTCTCTTTGCCTGACTTTGGTTGGGTTGCGGGTGGATCGACAGGAGATGCGCTAGTTTCGGCCCTCTCTTCTGCAGAGTCCTTCTCCTTCGTCTCCCGTTCCGCACGTTCTTTCTTCTCCTTCTCCTTCTTCTCCCTCCTTTTCTGCTTCTCCTTCTCAGCTTTGTCAGAGGGAGGTCCCGTCGGTGTGCCGTTTGTCTTGGTTTGAGGAAGGCTTGAGGTACCCTCCTTTGGTGTAGCCGAGACAATCGGAGACGTTGCAGCGAGTGGCGACTTTACCTCCTTGGGCATAGGTGAGGCGGGTTTCTCCGTAGGCGCTGGGGTTGAGCCCTTTGTTGGTGGGTTGCCTGCAGCATTCGGCAACGAAGGACTTGTCGAATTAGGGGTGTGTGCGACGGTGCCGGGAGTAGCGGTGCGACGGTATGCGTAATTGAAGCCTGCAAGACGTCAGCGCGAGTTGTTTGTTCGACCGAATCACATACCTTGGCTCTTGAGCTCGCCGCTGATCCTGCCTTCCTTTATGTCCAGGACAAGGGATCCAAAGGCAGCGTCGCACAGATTCCAGTTCCAACAGTTCTTCCAGGCAGGCTCCTCACCAGTGGCCGTAGGCGGCGCACCAGTTTGCGTTTGGGGCTGAGGGATGCGTTCGATGACAGACAAGGCCTTGTCCAGGAGAATCCGCTGATGCTCATCGATGACATTATCGACCTGGGTCTTTACGCTATCCCAAACTTTGTCGAAACCTTCCTTGCCTGCAAGCAGCTTGTGGCGGAAGCCTTCGAAGTCACCTTGCACGCTGAACTCGTTGTAAGAGCTGGCATATCTAAAGTGGAGACCCGCCGAAATGGTGAGATCAGCCTTGAGGACAAGAGCGAGTTGAGCAATGATTCCCTCTCGGCCAGGGCTTGCATGTGTGACCAGGAGACGCGTTTCTGAGGGATCGAACACCCGTTGAGCGGTGTCGACGAGCTCGCCGATCTGGAGAGCTGTGGTCCACATGGTGCCCTGACCACCAGCAATGGTAGCGTTCCCGTCGCCGTTGTCGAACATCTTGTGCGGCACGAGAGCCCCCCCTAACCCGAGGAGGCGCAATTTGACACCGCCTACATCGAGGCAACGGGTGGTGGCTTCGTCTACCACGTGCAAATTATCGATGGCATAGGCACCGGTGCGAAATTTTTCTAGAATGACAACATCTTCGCAAGCACCCCAAACGGTGAACACGGGGATTTGCAGCTTGATTTGACCCGAGAGCAGGAGAGGGAATTCGGATATGAGGGAGATATCCACAGTGGAACGAATGGTCGCAGGGGTATTGTCCGGGGATAAGAGATGGTTGCGCTGGGCGGTAGCAATGAGGGGAGAATACATTGTGAGGTGGCGGAGGGTGCGGTCATTGATTCTCTCTAGACTGCTGCTCTCTGAGAAGGACGGACGCGTCAGAGGGGTGAAAATTGGGAGGGAAGATGGAGATGCGGATCACTGACCAAAGAAACCGAAATCGCCGGTATGGATGACTGCTTTTGCGTTGGCTTCGCGCGCGAGATCATTGAGGGCGGAAAGACGGCCACGGATGTCTGCAATGCAGAGAATGCGGCCGTGGACGGTGTCGAGTAGTTTTGTCTGTGTGTTGACCTGATTTAGGTGGGCTCTGGGGTGGGGAGACGCTGCTGGACGGGTCGAAGTCGAGGCGGGGCGGGATGTGGGCTGCATATTTTTTGACGAGGATTCACAAAGGCAGGCTCACAAACAGCGTGTGGCAGGCCTCAAGGCTTGCTAACATTATGTAATTAGATATCTCCCCTTCTGGAGTCCTCGAAAATAAATAATCACAATTGACAGCGGCGACGACGACGGTGACGATGAGCTCGTGAGAGACGCGAAGTGAGCGCACACGGACTGCCCCAGCACATCCCCCGGCCGTCTTCGGGCCAATCCGTCGCCGCAGTGGAACTTCCCGCTGCCACTGACACGTCCCATCTCCCTGCTTGCCTGCCTCACAACCGTCTGCATGGCCCAGAAACACGATAGTCATGCTGCTGCGCACCTGTCCGCGCCGCCCGCTCATGCCTCGACTCCGGTGACCCCATCAGACAAACTTCTCTCCTCCGTCATCTCCTTGCCATCCAATTCTCGAATAGCTTATGTCACTTTCGTCCCCGCAACCGATGGTCCTCCCTACGACCCCCTCGAGTTTGGCCGCAGACAACTAGTGTCGCGGAATGATTCCCTTACCCTCCTGGAATCGATATTACCCCATGCCCACATCGACAGCGCCTCTTCCGCGCTCCATGCTTTTATGTTTACATCCCTTGATCATTCCGATCCCTGTCTTTCCGCCCTGCGAGCAATATCATTGGATGGGCTCGTCGGTGAGTGTTTCCCCGATCCCTAGCAACTTTCTGTGTGCTTCCCTGCATCCGTTTTTCCATGTTCCGTAACTCACAGTACTCCTAGTTTCGGATGTCTCCCTCTTCGACCCCCAAGGTCTCTATCCTTGTTCATTCGAATGTGCAGCCCAGCCATCTCCTTGTCACCTTTGCCGTGACCCAAAACACTCTCCGGCCGGTGATCCAGATTTCTCGGCAGCCAACCTCCTACCCCGCAAGCCCCTCCATATAATTTACTCTCACTTCATCAATGCTCTCCGGA
The DNA here is from genome assembly GCA_038093415.1 of Xerocomellus chrysenteron. Lineage (NCBI taxonomy): Eukaryota > Fungi > Basidiomycota > Agaricomycetes > Boletales > Boletaceae > Xerocomellus > Xerocomellus chrysenteron. Next base: position 10,564 of record JBBPSD010000070.1, read on the forward strand.
GCCGAATCATTGACGACATCACCAAAGTCCCCAAGGATGCACTTGTCGAACGTTCGGCTCACCGGCTGATGGATGGATTTTTGCTTACATCCTCGCCCATCTCGAATGAATGGGCAACCGACTGGCTGAGTGCTGCGAGGCTCAGGTGAGGTTTAAGCCTCGAGAAAGCACCCGATACTGACTCTCGCAGGCCGCTTATACATTGCCAGCTCGAGGTGCATCTCAGGGCATCGAGATTAGATGTATGCTCTCACTTCCGACCGACCGACCTTCTTCCCCTCGATTTTAGTCTCCCATTAACTCCCGGCACGCCGATAACACTCCTACCCTTTGGAGTTCCATCATACTACTTGTCGACATACAACGGCCCTACTTCGGGTATCACGTCCCAGTTTGAACAATCACTTGCTGGACTTGGTGCGGGTGAATGGAAATCATCCCTCCCCGCATCGCAATCCGAGAGACAGAACACTTTCCGTTTAGGTATTCCTAAACGGACGAGTACAACTTATGTCATTGCCTGGATAGCTGTGCAAAATAAGCAGGGGGAAGACAAGGGGATAGCCATCATTTGGCCGTTGCAACTTTGTCTTACGTTTACGGCGTCTTCCCAGTCTCCTCATGCTCGGCGACCTCTTCCTTTTCTACCAGATCTACCACCTCAACTTCAGCCCTCACCACCTCCACCCCTGCCACCCCCCGTCGCGCTCGCCTTGTCTTCCTCCGATGAAACTGATCCCCTTACTGTCCCTACTCCCCCAATACTTGGTGGACGTCATATCTCGCGCCGTCCCTGTGTGCCGCCCACATCGGAGTCTGTTCGTGCGTTCCGTTGCCTGACTCTTTCAAAGTCATCAAAAGTCGAGAGCGTAGTGTCGGAAATAGGAATGTACGTGGAATCCATCGCAAGAGAACGCGAAAGAGAACGCGAGCGCATTCGAAGAGAACGTGAGAATGCGCAATTATACGCTTCTCCCCGAACGATGGCGACACCCTCTACTAGTACTAGTGTCCTAGCTTCAGCTTTCGTCACCACAACCGGCAACTCTCCAGCGGCCCTTTCTCCGACTGATGGAAGCCTTGCAGCAGGTGAAACCCCGATATCGACAGACGCACCGGTAGTGGTCACGACAGATGCTAATCTTACCCCACCTTACCCTTCCCCCCCTTCCGCCCTTGGAAAGGCAACCGCACAACCTATCGCCCCCAGCGTAGAGTCTGCCGTCGCCCCTGAACCCCCTTCCTTGGTTCCACAAACAGAATCCTCTCCACCACCCCTTGATCCACCTTTTGATCCATTTGGACCTATCGATGCCACTTGGACTCAGCCTCCCAATGATTTTATGAACCTTGGCGAGGCGTACGATACGAGCTTTGACATGGATGTTGACGATATTGGAGCTGGAAGTGGCAGCAGAACCACAAGCACAGTGCATGCGAACATGGATTTCGAGGACGGGTTCATCTTCACCGAAGATGATTTTGATTTTTTCGATCGACCGTCCGGAGCTGCCCGAACTTCTCGGCCCATCGCACATTCACTTGAAGAGTCTTCTGGCCCTCCACTTGCAGGATCTGCGCCAATGGGGTTCTCGCCATCGATCCTTGGAGATGGAACTTTTTCGGTGACCGCCGCTTTTACTCCAGGTCAACGACAGTCATCCCCGTTTACTGCCAGTGGAACTGTGGATCCCTTCACACCTCGATTTTCTGAACTGTATCACATGCAAGATTTAGTCCCAACTGGCACGGACATGGTACTACCGTCTCCAGGGCCTACCCCGAAATCGGAGCCGACAACACCCCAAGTAAAATTATCTCTTGAGCACCAAAAAGGACCTTCAATTTTATCCAACTTCTTTGATCCAATCCCGTTCGCCCAGAGCCATAGATTGTCTGATTCCAAATACCACATGGGTAAATTTGCCCTCCCCAGTCCGCCAGATGAGGAGGACCGAACGCAGCCGATACCTCTCCTCTCGTCACCCAGTCAAAACAATCATTGGAAATATCGATACGAGGCCGCGACTAACCCCCGCATCGGCCTTGTAAGGAAGTTAATCGGAGTCAAGCGAAAGAGCTTCGAACAAGGATCCCGTCGAACGAGATGGCGTCCTAGTTGGGTACAACATAGCCCGGATCTGGAGTATTCCATGTCAGGCGACGCCGATGATGCCGATGATATAGCATCGGACGATGAGGATATTGACGGCGCTGAACCTGCTATCCCTTCGCGAACCACCACACCGCCTCCTGCATATCTGCCTCTCGGACCAACATTGCTACATATGCAATTTTCTCATCCCTGTCTGCTTCCCCTCAGTGGACCCTTACGCCCGCCCGGCGCCGCAATAGCACCTATGACAATCCCGGTACCTTTCCCGACATCTGTCCCCACTCCTGTATCGCCTGCGGCTGCACTTGGCGCCACGTCAGAGAAGTCGAAGTCCCTCGAAGCTGCGGGAAGCATGATTGCTAGGGAGGTCGTTGAGAACAGCATATTTGCTGATGCATGGCGAGCCAGCAACACCCATTGTTTACCGCACAGGGAACTAGATATTTTTCCCGCTGATGTATTGACCTTGGCTCAGATCATTCGCGGTCTCCCTGCGCTTGAAGGTCCGGTCGAATTACAAGCCTTCTTGCATCATAGTAAGCATGTTAGTTGCCATCAGAATATCTCCTTATTAACTTCTTCTTGACCAAGAAGCTGGAGCACCCTCAGACCAAGCGCTTCTTCAACGTATGGATACACCTATGATCTCAGTTGGCAAGGGCGACTCTATTATCCAGGCTTCACCTGCGTCCCTGCGCTTCTGGGAGAAACTCGGGTTGACACCGCGGGGGGGCAAGAAAGATCTTACGGCTTTTCTCTTTTTTGAGGAAAATGGCCCAGACAAGCAACTGTTGGCGGAAACCTGGTTGAGAAAGTTGTCTACAACATACAGCGTTTGTCCGCTCATTGACTCTTTTCAATTGCTGCTGAATCTGTTCTTAGGGACGTCAATTGGGTACCCACATTCATGGAAGCCATTCCCTCTGTTCCGTGGACGGCATATTTGCCTTGCGACTGGATTCCCTTCGCAAACACCTAAGTACCTAATACCTTCTAGTTTTAAATGTGTCGCTGACCGTCGTATTACTAGCTTCATTCGCCACGGACTTGCCTCCTGAACTAGCCGGTCTTGTCTTCTACATTGCAATTCCAGACTCAGCGTTGACGCTTGCATCACCCCTACTCCGACAAATTTCTTCGGCAGTGAAGAGACTGCAGAAAGTTCGTTCTGGACATCCAATCACCCTGCAACTCATACCCGAACATCACATTACTTCGCACGACCTTGGAACCACTGATTTCGAAAGGCTATGTTTTTCCGTATACCATCGCGTGCCTCAGCCGGTCGACCGTACTATGTCACGCAGAATTTTCGACACTGGGAAAGAAACTCGTGGGTTCTTCCGGGAGCCAGCATTTACACTTGGACGACCGTCCAAGCCTGTTGTACATTTCAGTTTGGGTCCAGTTCGCACATTGGACGTGCTGGACCGTCATACCTTTCTTCATGTTGGCTATAGATTCTCGGCGTGCGGAAAATGGCTCTTGGCAGCATGTGTCGACCAGCGTGGCGAATCTTGCGACCTTGGGAGCTGGTTAACTCGGGATGAGGTCGAAACGTCAGCCGTCCTGCAGGTCTGGAGCTTTGCACTGCAAGCTGCCCGAAGAACCAATATAGAATGGCGTTTAGTGATTTCTAAACTGGGACCTATGTCCCCTGCAGAACTTGACGGTACGTTTTTCGTCAATTTCCCAAAATATTTCCTGACCTGTTTGTTAGCTTGGATTCATCACTTGTCGGCAGTATTGTCTCTTTGCCGCGATCTCGCTCCTTTCCATGTTACTATCCTATCCGTCGATCAAAGCATCTCCTGGTCGCTCGCGCAATCATGCCAACCTAGCACTGGACAACAAACCCCCTCACGACGTGCCGCAGGGAAAGATTCTTCATCCAAGTCACTGTACGTGGATGTGACCACTGCCACAACCTACGCCGTCTACCCTGCCATTCGCATCCCCTTGTCTTCTCCACCAGCCTATCCTTGGGCTAATTGCTCCTTCATCCCTGATGACGAAGGTGCCACTATCACCGAAACAACGTGTCCCATCCTTCCTGTTCGCTCTACCATTCTCCTTTACGTTCCCATCAGACGCGCAGGCTCTTCATGCCCGACTCTTCACATCCACTTTCTCTATAGCTGTAAATCTCCAGGGTCTTCGCTCCTTATCCCAGAAGATGTTGCCTACCAGGAAATCACGCGAAACTATTACGAACTTGCTGTTCTTGCAAGTTTACGGGGACCTTTCGGATACCCTCTCCTTCCACTGCATCTATCTGCACTTGAATCGATGCAAGATGCTCTGAGACAGGAAACTGAATAGCTGCTGAGCGTTTCTTGACTTTCCGAAATCCTTTGCTTTCTTAGACGTCCTTGTTGAATATTGCTTACCTGCACGCCAGTCTCGATTCCCGCATTACTGTTGTATCCTTACTTGTCGTATCATCGCATCTTTTATCTTTCCTTATGTGTCACCCACACCAATCGCTACTCGAAGCTAATATAATGATCATTCTTGGAATACTACTGCATCTTCTTCTCTTGCGCGCTATAATCCTTTGGCGCCTCAGATCGTAAAGTTGATTGTATGCTGGCGAGCGCATTGATGCCAATCATGACGATTGGTACTAGGATGAAAAACGCGACAAGGAGCGAAGTGATGAGAGCTGGCGTGAGGAGTTGGTAATTGTGAAGGATACCCCCTTTAGGCGAAGCGACAGCGGTTGCGGCCGGTGCACCGGGTGGCGAGTCGAACTCTGAAAGCGGGGGAAGCCCACGGTGCTCCAACGGGATATGTGAGCCAGCATAAATGACGAGGTGGTTCGAAGTAAGGGCAGCGAGTCTGTCAAGCTCCTTCGAGAGAAGTTGTTCTGACGTGTAGGGAATGAGAGACGTAAAAGTGGTACTACTCTGACGAACACGAACCATGCTCGGTCATCACGGTTTTCCTGTACCTTGGGGATCCTTCGATTGGAGGCATTGAGATGGAAAGGACATGTTTGTTGTCTGTCTCGAGACCCCACTCTCCTGAGCCTGGGATAACGTCGATGGCGATTGAACCACACCGATTGGTGACGAGTGCAGCTGTCTCGGGCGAAGACCGCAGACTGCGTTCGACGTGGGGTAGCTGGCGCGAACTCGGTGCGTCTTTGATCAGAGTTGCAAGTTTACACGAGGGCTGAAGGGTCCGTAGATCGGAGCTGTGTACCTATTCGAGCTCGTTATTCCGAATGGAATAATGCACGTTCAGGAAGGTGACCTACTCCCGGATGATCTACCACGACAATAGCGTCATACGAGCAAATGTCTCCGTTCGAAATGATGTCTTCCAGTAACGTGCCGTGGTTGGGACGCGTGCCAGGAGCGAGATTGCTGAGGACATCCGACCTAGAACGGGGCAAAGCTTAGACTTTGTATGAGAAGACAGCGCGACGGGGATACCTCTGAGAAGACCAAGCGACAAAAGGTACAGTGTTTGAGAATGCAAAAACGCTTGAAAATGGCAGCAAAGCCAACAGAGCAACACGCGCGGCCATCGTAGTCGGTAACAGGCTAACAACTCAGAATCGTCACCAACTCCACTGGCACGGAGCTTATGTAAGCGCGAAGTACAGCTGAAAAGCTCTCCTTGACAAACGTCACGCCATGGCTACAATCCCTTCACAGGCAAAATCAAAGCAGCTCAGAGCCTGCCTGCTTTGCTCAATAATCCAGCATCCCATGGACTTCAGAAAGAATGGTTGCCCGAATTGCGAAGAGATTTTGCAGGTTTGTGTTGAAATACCTCTCATCACGTCCACCCACCTGTTCCCTTGACAGATGAAAGGGTCTCCTGACCGCATAGCCGTCTGCACCACAACATACTTTGATGGTATCATAGCAGTGATTGACCCGGAATCCAGTTGGGTGGCGCGCTGGCAACGAACAGGTACGTCGGGTACATCACTCGGACTTGTTCGGTCGTCGCTGATAACTCCCATTTAGCCAAGTACGTGCGAGGGATGTACGCGGTGCGAGTCAAGGGACGTGTTCCAGAAGACGTCGAGGCGGAGCTTGAGAGTCGAGGTATTAAATACCGACCAAGGGACCAGACAGATCAAGATTGAACGTTGGACATGGTCGTCTTCCATCCTACTTTTTTCGCATCTCGGTCATCCGGTCATCCATAATTCAACCTTCCCGGTAATGAAGGGACGCACTCTCGTTTCACACGTCATCATGTTGTGTGTGATGGATCCGTCCGTGTCCCGTACTTCTGGTGAATCACGCCATACCTAGGGCCGTTTGGTGCCTCGACATGGCTTTTCTGTAGGCGCCATATTTGGAGCATCTCAATTATCCATTCATGTTGTAACACTCAAATAACAAGCAAAGTACATGCGGTCTAAATCTGAATTTGCAAGGCGAGTATTACTTTGGTCTCCGATGTCGGTCCATTTGAGTGCGGATTGATAAATCAAGCTCTTTGACGCAAGATCAAATCTCAAATCCGGAACTATCTAGGTTATGCCGTACATGGGATTCATACAATTCATGCTAACCTCGGATTGGACCTCAGGATCTGTTGCGTTGAGATGATCACAAGGTACGAGGATCATCCAGTAGAAACCACCCCTGACTGTGTCTCCTCAAAGTCATGATTAAACTTCAAGCCGGATCTTTGCACAGCACAACCCACTCCACTGCTACATGCTCCAACCGGCCGCCACACCCGGTACCGGAATGACGCTAATATTGAAGCAAATGGCGGTTTGGAATTATGTACTAGCTCCCGGGTGAGACAACCCTGGGGAGTGTATACAAGATGACGGCGAATAGATAATTTTCGCAGCTGAGCGCTGAGCGCTGATTAAGATTCCCCAATCAATCGCCGGATGGGAGAATGATGCACTCTATGTGCGACGGGCAACCGCATGAAATACTTTGAAGCGCTACGGTATTGGTCTATCGGATACAACGAACGAGTAAATACAGTTGATTATGGGGTGATTATTAAAATAAAGCAAGTGTTCGTTGTGAGAGCTACTTCCGCTTCTGGTCCAGATGCAAAGTTCGTCTTATAGCAGCTCGTGCAGAACTTGATCGTAACGATGGGGCAGGTGAGCGCTGTGAAAGTGGAGACGTTACCAACGAAACGAAGATAATCAGGGCAAAAAGACATACCTGAGCATGTTCTTGGAAAACACGATCTGCGAGAAGACTTTCTCAGTGTCCAGTACTTCAAACAGTCTAACTTTTGCTGCCTCTTTTCCAGATCCCGCGGACGACACTCTTTGAGAATGGGGTAAATCCCTGTCTCTACGAGCCCAGAAGACGCGACCCGGAGGATATAAATCTGCCATCTGCATGTTTGCCTCAAGTGTTTTCCTCGTCGCCAGAAACTTTCCAGGTAGGGAAGACCATGCACGAAAAAAACGACTAAGAAACTCCAATGGGACTTACGGGGGGGAAGATGCTCACCCAGTGCATGTCCTCGGCGGAGCCTTCTCCACTCTTCCATTGTCTCGTGCGATGCGTCACGACAGAGTATCCTTCCCGTCCACCATTGTCGTTCGCTTCGCAGAGCCATAAAGCTGCATTTCGGATATCGCGTACAGAACCCAACGAGAGTCGAGATACAATATCATCCGAATAGACGAAGGAGACAATTAACTTGGAAGCCAGGCGACTCAAGTCTGCATCAATGAGACATCTAGGCGATCAAAATAAAAATGACATATGCGAGATGCCAACAAACTTGACGTACGGTGGCGCTATGCAGTACACAGACACAGGGCGATCGACGGGAAGTCCACTTGATGAGACAGTAACGCATGTAGTTGAATCCGCCCACATCTTCAGAGGTTGAATGTCTGGCTAGAGATCCTTTAATCTATATCACTCACCAAAGCCAAGAGGGCGGCTACGCCAGCCCCAAGGGAGTGTCCACAAAGGATCAGTTCTACTCCACAACAATGAAAAACGATGTCAGAAATACAGTAAACCTAATGCCGGCGAACTAAATGTACGAACCATAATCTGGGTTCCGGCTCAACGCATCCATCACAGCAAGATGTACCGGCTTCCCAATCTCGCCCATTACCCGCGCCATGCGGAGCATACCACCGTGCACGTGGTATCGTGAGCGTTGAGTTGTTGACGACAGGAACGAGCGTCTGCGACTGTGACACCACCCTGACTCTGGGAACGGAACCTTGGCGTCAGAACCATGATCGTCTGCCGAGTTGCTGGATGCCGGCTCAAATTCCACGGGTTCGCATGTCAAGTCAACCGCTAGCTCGTTCAGGGACATGGTACCTATTCCCATGATCTTTCGTCAAGTGTTCTTGTCATCTGAGACACGTAAAAGATTTACGCACCACGAAGGACGAGAACGACTTGGCAACGGTCATGATCCGTAAGTACCCAGAATCTGGGCATTTGGCGTTCAATGCCGATCACGGCGGTAGCACGCATACGACTTTGCACATTTTGAGTATCTGCGTGTCCACCATGTACCGACCGTTCAAAAATTTCTTTATCATGCTTGCCCAGGAAAATATCCCACCACGAATACTCTATATTGTCTTCCATCGAAGGGGGTGAAGTTCCAGATGTACCTTCCATTTCGGCTTCAGCATCGTTGATGGCCTTCTCTAGCTGTGCTTCCTCGGCTTCCTTCTCATTGGATGCCGTGGGTGCTTTAGCACGAACAGACGGAGAGGCAAACAACGGTGATACTCCAAAGAACAAAAGGCTGGCTCCGCCGTATCCTGCGAGGACCATTTTGGAGAATCGTCTCAAGTTCATCTTCACCTCCTCCGTTGATTTGGGGCAGTGTTCCGGCCGTGCATCCCTCCACCGTGAGGATGTTACAGATGATATAGACAGCCGGGAAAGTACGCTTGCAGATCGTTGTCTTGACTGGGTAGTTGTCGGTGCTTCGCCGATATCAGCAGATATGAGCTGTCCACGATGTCCTGGGAATATGAGGTCCGAGGTTACACGGATACGAGATGGGACACGTTTGAGTTGAGGGCCTGTTGTGGGACTATGTACCTCGACCTCGCGAAGGTAAGGGGACCATCGTGATTCGTGGTGATCTTGGGTAACTCCCTGGAGTGCAACCCAAGCGATGAGAGCTCTAGCGACGTCTGTGATGCCATATTTCTTGACTGGTATAATGTGACTTGGAGTGGGATTGTCCCACTCCCTCTTCACGAGATCAATGAATGGGCCTAATGAAAAGGATGCCTCACTACTCCCGGGGAATATGATGGAAAGGATATCAATGGAGCTATGCGCAGCGCGAAGAGAAGCGGAGGAGATACACTCCCCCAGGTATATCGGAGCAAGTGTCAGTGTTTCGGCAAAGTCGATCGCACTCGAAACGGCGCCCTCGACGACGGGAGCCGTGACTTTCCTTCGACCGAGAATGGTATCATCGAAAGCCAGCGCAGTAGCCACGACTGTGCTGGAGGCCACGTTGCGAACGAGAGAGAACTAGAGCGGTATCAGCGGGGATGATCGGCACGCGAGCAGGGGAAGGAAGAGTACCCCGAGCCTGGTGGTTCCCTTGACTGCAGAAAAAGCGAGGGCGGTCATCGCAGATGCGACGTCGACACCGCGTCTGCTGTATCTCTCCCAGTCACAACACATTGCGGGCTGCAGTACGAAATGAGGCCCAGTGGGGCGACGAGTCCATACTCGACGTGACACTCGACCAGAAGCGCCCACGAATCGCGCGTGATTGCCATTGTGTCAAACTGGGCATCAGAAATTAAATAAATAATATCTCATACAACTATGTCCCGCCGAGGCTGGCGTGCGCTGCAGCCTATAGCGGGTGCCGCCATCGCCCATCGCCCTCTGGGGCCCACCCGGGGTCGCTGTCTGCGTGCATTCGCTACCCAGGCTCCCATCGGCGGCGAGCTCAAACCCTCAAATTACGGCCAGCCGCTCTTTCAGTCACACCCCCACCTCTGTGAGCATATCCCGCGGTCACTCGTCTCAACACTGAGCCCGGAAAAAATCCAGTGAGACCACACGAGCTGACACCCGGGATACCCGTGGAGGAGTATGAGCGGCGACGGAGACAGTTGATGGAGAATCTTCCGAGTGATTCCGTCGTGGTCTCGGTCGCCGCGCCGATCAAGTACATGAGCGGAAGTACGTAGCACTGTCTCTCATCCTCTAGGCTTCCAATATCTTCTCAAGATATATTGTAGGCTAACCCTGTAACTCGGCTTGTCAACTTTGTTGAACGTCTGTCAGTTACAAGTTTCGTCAGGCGTCCGACTTTTGGTACCTTACGGGCTTCGAAGAGCCAGACGCAGCCGTCATCCTCGGTGAGCTTGGTCGCGACAATCAGATTGGCGTCAGGCTGAAACCAATGACCAGAGAAGACTTCTACTTCACGTGGTTACCGAATGACTTTGTTCTCTAGTGGCAAGGACTCTCTCAAAGAGAAGTGGGAGGGTGCCAGGTACTGCGACGAACGGATACTACTGGTCAAGTCACTAATAACCCTGTGACGCCCAGGACAAGCTTCAACGATGCTTTGAGCATATTCAAGGCAGATGATGCTGGGTCTATACAAAACTTTCCTAGTCAACTAAAGTCATTAGCTAGCATTTACTCCAACATTTACATCGACATTCCCAACTCATCATCGAAACGGTCCCCACGGACCGCCAAGTCTTTACTGCGATATCTTTTTCCTCCTGTGCAGCCCAAATCAGAATACGAGACAGTTGTAGAATCTTTGTCAGCTTCGCGGAGGCACGCCTTGGCACCGCATGTTGCTAAATTGCGAGCCATCAAGAGCGAGCGAGAACAGCAGATCATGCGGGCTGCTGCCGACATTAGTGGTCGTTCCCTCGCCAAGGTCAATTAGTTCATCATACCGAAAATCATGGATGCTGAAGTACTTTCTTCCTTGACAGACCATGCGATTTACCCGCCCCGGGATATCCGAAAGCGCAATTGCAGCTCATTTTGAATATCTGTGCTGTCTCGCCGGATCACAACGATTAGCATACGTTCCTGTTGTCGCATCTGGGTATCGATCAAATCTCTCCTTTTGTGAATATTGCATTGACCCTCTTTTTAGACCCAATGCTCTTATAATCCACTATACCTCTAATAATCAAGTGGTTCAGGATGGTGAGATGATCCTTATGGATGCGGGATGCGAATACAAGTCAGTACACCGCTTTTGATCCTTCCGTTTGCCATACTGAGGTGTCCCAGCGGCTACGCCTCAGATATCAGTAAGATTCCGGTTCCTTCAGACGTGTGTACCTCACTCCAACCGTTCATTGTTTAGCACGCACCTATCCTGCCTCTGGGGCGTTTAGCGCGCCCCAGAAGGACCTCTACACGGCTGTTTTGAATGCGCAGAAATCCCTCATATCCTTGTGTAGAGAATCTGCTGAACTCAGTCTACACCAACTCCACCAGCAGTCATGCGTTCTTCTGCGAACCGAATTGAACCAGATCGGGTTTAACCTGCACACGGGAGATTTGGAAAGGGTATTGTACCCGCATTTCTTGAGTCATCCGATTGGAATAGGTACGTCTTATTGTCTTTCTCTTGTTGGACGTGGGACATCCGAGGGTCGACGGCGACTTACAAAATGAAACTTAGATTTGCACGAGTCGGCGCATCTTGGTCGCGGAGATCGGTAAGTTGAAACTTATTTGAGTGGCGTATACATTTATCCATCGAACAAAAAACCGCATGCTAGCTTGAGGGCGGGAATGGTCATCACCGTGGAGCCAGGTACATACATAGATCCGTGCAGCGCTTATTTTATTGATGTTAAAATCTTATTTTCTTATTTCCCCAGGTATTTACGTACCCCCTGCACCGCAATTTCCAAAAGTGTTCCACAACATGGGCATCAGGATCGAGGTTCGTCACCGTATCTCGTTTACTGTGACACCTTTTATGCTTATGTTTCCACAGGACGAGGTCCTCGTCGGAAAGGATCATCCGGTGGTCTTGAGTGTCGCCGCTCCCAAAGAGGTTGGTCCTTCTCCATCGCCACTCTGATCAACAGTAAAGATGTGTTGTCACCATTTTAGATTGTAGACGTTGAAGGTGCATGTCAAGGACAGTTGGGACTAGAACCCCTCTAGGATATCTTATGACATCAATATCATATCTCGTTTAACTTCAAACAATTTTGTGCATTCTCAATCTGACATCTCCAAGGCCTTGAGAATTTGTTCCCGCCTCAACCACTTGTCCTCAGGTGTAAAGTACCAAGTGAGGAGAGCAAAGACAGAAATGCCTGCGAAGATGACGATAGCCTGCATGACGCTATATCAGATCAAAGATGTACCGACGGGAATTGTCACTCACAAAGTTGAATGTTTGCGCGGTAACAGGGAAGTAAAAGGGAGAGATGTCGACCTTGTGCCAAGATCAATGCTTATGTACAATCATCACGGCCAATCAAACACGTACAGCAAAAACAAGTGCGTTGAAAGCGGCTGTGCAAATATAGAATGGTTTTGCGTATCTGCCAAGTCTGAATTGAGAAGACTGAAATCGGTCCGGGGTCATAAAAAGTCGCAGCAGGGCGATGAGTCCGTATGCTGCGATAGTTGGAACAGCACCGGCCGACACTAACGACGTGAATGCGACTTGACTGGGCAAGATCGTGCATAGGATGGAGGCAGCAAAGATAAAGATGACAGTCACTGCGTTGCGGGGTTGTCCGTGCGCGTCAACTTGTCCAATCCATCCAGATAAAGGAAGCACACCGTCACGAGCGACGGCGAACACCAAACGCGACGAAGCAACAATTGCTACCGTTGTGTTCTATGGGGGAAAATGGTCAGTAGGAACGCGACCTAGGAAATCCTTTCACACCATTATGAGACCAAGGACAGCTAAGATCGTCATGAAGATACTAGCTTTCTTGCCCAAAGCGAGAGCATAAATTTGGACGAATGGCTGTGGGGCGTTAAGAGCAAATACTGTGTCGAAGTCTGGTGTGCAAAACAAGAACAGGATGGTAGTAATGAAACCAAACACTCCTGTTGCGATGGCACTCCATAGAATGCCTCTGGCTGCAATGACACTGAAAAAAAAATGAGGCAAGTAAGGTAGTGTCATTGCCAAAGTATATACCTGGCATTTTTGGTTTCTTCAGCAATATGGCCCGATGCATCGAATCCGGTCAAGGTTCCAGCAGTGAAGAGGCTATCAATGAACCTCAATCAATCCACTGGATGGGTCAGGGGAATAAATCAAGGACGTACAAAGACAAGAGCCAGTTCCACCCAGCGGAAGCTCCAGTGCCATTGTCTAGTCACATGCGAGTCAGTGGCTACCAGATGTTTCACCTGATCCTCACGCACAAGTCATTGTAAACACATCCGAAGCCGATCGGAATCCGTACGTTTTCGATACACCAATAGGCAGCCAGATGAGACACAAGAAAAAGTCAAGCATGAGCAATGCGACTGAAAACTTGAAAATGCCAGAATAGAGTCTAGGAGGAAGGTAGTTGATAGCCACAGAAACCAGTAGCATCAACTCCGAGAGTATCCAAATGAAGGCGCGCCATTTGATGTTATTGTTGTCAACACCACCAGGGAAGTCAATTTCCCAGACAGCCAACTGGGAAACAATGTAATTGGCGGTGGTCTGTCGACAAGATGATCATAAAGTGACTTGCTGTTGAACGGATGCCAGGCTCACTTGACAATTGCTTGCAGTAAAAGTCATCCATGCCGTGCAAGCCCACCAAGCGACCAAAAAGCCGAAAAACCTCGCATATTTTGGTCCTGCACTCTCAGCTGCCCAAACATAGATGGAACCGCTGAGCGGTAATGCCGAACAAATCTCCGCGAGGACCGCAGCAGTTATGATCATAAAGATGATCGTAACGATGTAGGATGACCTGGAGCAGTGTCCAGGATAAGCTTGCCAGTGCTTTTTAGAATTAACTTTACCATATCGCAGCAGGACCTCCTGCGAGTAAACCAAGAAACAAGAACGAACTGAAAGTAGGAATCATTATTGGTAGCAATGCTTGTGATTAGCGAGCAGTCCATACCGAACGCCTCCGATGAAATTCAGAGCAACAAAGCTAGCAGCAAAACTTTCGATGAGATGCCAACTGCGATGCAGTTGCTAGAGTACACGATATCAAGTGCTCGGTGAACGCGGGTGAGAAGTGATTTTTCCCTTACCTGCTTATAGCCAAGCTGACTCTAACAAAGCAAGTAAAGTCAGTTAAACATGCATTGCTCCCATAGGAGCGGTAATAGTAGGGCGATAGTGGGGGCTTCCCTACGCAGGTATGAGCGCTGTTCAGGTTCAAGCGGTATGATCTCAATCCCTGGTGCATCTTCCTCAGAGAGGGCACAAGACAATGCGAAGCGCAGGTCGAGATCCTCAGAGTCCGCAGTCAGGAATACCCGCAGCCCGTTTCCAGTTTGCCACTACAAACCGACGTTACCGATTACCAGTAATGCCTCAGCACATCATCCCACTTGAAGGTCGTCCCATCATTTCGAATAGCGTATTACCAATTGCAAAGCATCTTTATCTTCAGGAAAAGCTTGTTCATTGCCGTTTTGAACGGCTTTGTGGCCATCTGTGCTGGATGGGACAACGGACATTCGAAGGGCGAAGATTTCCAGGGAAGAAAAAACAAGTGTTCACTGTTGACACTGCGAACGATGGCGTGCGGTATAAATACAGTGATGTATGAACTCCGATGCTAACACCATATGGGTCACTGCACACAGCCGCGGACGTCTTCATGGGATGTTCAAACGCTGTTGTATCGGATTGTCGGTCGACGGGAGGCCCATCGGAAAAGACCAGAGCGTACCTGTTTCAGTGCTTTAATAAGAAGCCACTCTTCGTTGGAGACATCGGTCTTAAATGACGACTGAAAGAAAGCGTTTCAGAATGAACGTGCACATAACTCGAATTGTATACCTTGAGGACATCGATACTCTGCCTCGTGATGTGGCTTAAAAGTTCGTCTTTATCATCGAAATGGCGGCCGAACATCTTGGCTGACTGATACACCGCATGCTCAATCTTGACAGCTACGCCCCCACCAGCCTGCGATTTCTTGACAATCTGGAATAACATACATCGATCGTTCTGAGGAATGCTAGACAACTCGCGACTCACATCGTATGGTTTGTGGTTAATCTCCAACGATGTTCTACACATATACGTGAGAAGACCGATCCGGGACCAACATCTTCGTTGTTGTGACTTACATCTTCCCAAGGTCGATGATGTCCCTTTTCTGGGTAGTTGGGTCGACCTTTACAACACAGACGGGCGTACCGACCCGTAATGTTCCATCGAGAATATCCACACCTAAGATGATAGGATCTCGATTGCAAAATGCAGCGATGGTCTTCAAGCGACAGGGCCAGATTGCTTGTGGCGCGGCATCTCGGCGCTTGGCCTCCATCATCTCGTTGTTGTATGCAGTGAATGCATCAAACAAATGGTAGATGATATCAGCTGCACAAGCGTCAGTATGTCCTTGTCAAACTTAGCCTAGTGCAAACCTTTGAATATCTTGATACCCATCTCCTCCGCCAACCGCTCAGCGTCTTTGTTGACAGGAACATCAAAGGCAAGAACAACGGCAAGCTCTTTGGCTCTCTCGAGCATAGTTGCTGTGCGCATGATGTCTTTCTTGTGGACAGGACCGATATTAATACCCGACACAGGAATCTTGCTGACCTTCAAGAAGTCGAGGAGAGCTTCGAGTGAACCCAGTGTGCTCGCTTGTACCGAGACACCACGACCCGATTTATCGATGGAGTTCAGCAGGGAGGTAAGATCAGACATGACTTCCTCCATTAGGTCTTCGTCGTCGTCGTCAGGACCGACAACCAGAAGCCGTGAACCAGCGATAGCTTTCTCGAGATCGGAAGCAACAAGTTTGACGCCAAGCGCTGCCTTTACTTCCTTATGATGCACGTAAGCAGACTGCAAATGATGCAATGGTTAGCGAGAAAGACATGGTATTGTGGACAGACACACACCTTTACACGTAGCTCGCGCAGGGGCTGTGGCGTGAGTAGTGCGCGAACTTGAGTGACAATGGGCCCATTGAGACCACAGACGACAATTTTGTCACCCTCGTGCAGAATACCGTTAGAAAGGACAACATCAATGGTGGTTCCGAGACCTTCGACGACCTTGACTTCCAACACCGTACACTCTAGTTCTGATAGGTACATGAGGCGATCGCTCATCCGTTGTTGGGTTAGATTGACCAAAAGCATAATCATGTCCGGAACTCCCTCTCCAGTTATGGCAGAAGTGGGTACAATTGAGACATTTCGAGCGAAACTCTTGTTCTCGTAGTAGAGCACAGCGTTCAAGCCTTGCTCAGCAAAGGCAAGTATGGTCTTCTGAACACGATCCTCGAACTCACGCTGCACAGATATCTTTTGTTTGGCCAAAGATTCTTGAAATGCACCATCTGGAGTTGCCTCCCAGCCGAACATACGATCGATCTGGATAAGATTCAGAAGTAGTGTATGTGTCAAGACAGGTGGAGCGTTACCTTATTGAGGGCAACGATGAAAGGGGTCTTGCGATCTCTGAGTAAGCGGAGGGACTCGAGCGTTTGTGGTTCGAGACCATGCTACCGGTCGATCGTTAGCACATTTTTGGCATCTCTGTAATGAAATCTACCATGATATCGACAACGAGAATGGCGATATTGCAAAGTGAGCTTCCACGACTGCGCAAATTGGTGAACGATTCGTGGCCAGGAGTATCAATTACAAGCAAGCCTGGAACTTTGTACTCTTGTTTCCCATCCTGTATTGCACTGTTAAGGAATAGGGATAACAACAACTAACTACAGACCTTATTTAACACCGCCGTCTTGGTTTTGATAGCGTCAACAGGGAAGTACGTTGCACCAATTTGTTGCGTGATACCACCGGCCTCGCCCTCTTGTACGTTTGTTTGCCGGATCTGGTTCGATCGTGTAAGAATCATGGGGAGGGGACACACAGATCCTGACCTTGTCGAGCAATTTGGTCTTACCAGTGTCGACGTGACCCAGGATACAACAGATTGGACTGCGTAAATTATCCTTGCTACGCGCAGCAAGTGCAGCCTCGTGCGCTTTTGCCCTACGGTCAGCAGCTTCCGTCTTCTTCTGTACAGCTAGGCGCTGTGCCTTCGTCATGCCATCGCTAGACTCTTCAGAGCTACTATTTGAACCATCGTCCGAACCGTCTTCGGAGGATTCATCTTCAGATGACTCTTCTGAGGACTCCTCTGCGGGGGGCTCGGGCTCGGGCACTTGGGGTTTGTTTACTGCCCCATTTGCGGGCGATGCTAGAGTGGTTTGATAAATAAGGGGACAAAAGACGGTAAAATATACGGACCAGGGGGTGCTCTTTTTGCGGGCTCGGAAGGTGGAGGCACGGGCGGAGCGCTCACTTCGTCCTCGCTTGACGCATCCCACTCATCCTTAACAGCAGGAGCTGGCGCGGCACCGTTATCTTCCTCCGCACTACTAGCGTCCCACTCATCCTGCACGCCATCGGCTTTATTTGGAAGCTCAGCTGGAGCAGGGGATGGGGAAGGAGATGCAGTGACTGGAACAGGACTCAGCGGTCTTGATTCTGGAGCGGGGGATGCAGGAGTTGAATCTTTATCTTTGGTCGTGGGGCCCTTCTTTTTGCGGGAACCATAAACCACTTTTTTACTAGCCTGAGACGGCACCCCGGACGGCTGTTGCAAACCTTCGATCTGCACTCCTGAGGCAATCAGTGCCTGTCTGCGTCGTTCGGCGGCGGCTTTTTCCTCCTTTTGCCTTTTCGTCAGTAAGCGACCTTCTTTCTTGGCCAACTCGCGTTTTATCTATTCCACTGAATGAGGATGATAGGAATTTATCGCATCTCGAGACGTACCTTTTCTTTCTCTTTCTTTCTCTGCTTCTCCTCCTCCTTCCTCTTCTCCTCCTCCGCTGCCCGCCTCTCTTCTTCCTCGATGCGCCGTCTCTCCTCCTCTTCCCTTCGTCTTGCTTCGTCTTCTAACCTTTTCTTTTCTTCCATCATCGCCTTCAACGCACTTATCCCGCCCTTCTTCTTACTTGCAGTTGGGGCTGGTGCCGGGGCCGCAGGAGGAGCAGGAGGAGGGACTGATCCATCTTCGTCCCTTTTACCTTTCTTCTTCTTCTTTTTCTTCCCAGCGGCTCCCCCGCCATCCTGGACATCCACCTCCTTCTCTGCCATTGACTCGGAAGGTGCTGAAACCGACGTCGCGATCGCAGTGGTATCAGCCGCCGGCGCTGCTTCTGCAGCAGTCGACTTTATTGCGCCTGCCTGAACCTTTTTCTTGGCCTTGGAAGGGTCAGACGTGCATGGAGAAACAGAAATTGGGAAAACCGACCTTTTCTCGTTCCTTCTTGAGCCTCTCTTTTTCCTTTTTGGTAAGGATCTTCGGACCACTGGCAGCGTCTGCATCGTGGTCTGCGTCATTGTCCTTCTTTCCCTTCGCTGTCGCTTTTATGGCAGACTAATGAATGGTATGACAGTTGTAGATCAATTATCTTGTGTGACTAAGCGCACCATGAGACCTCCGAAATCCTCGTTCTCGTCCACCTCCGGTGGTCCACCATCTTGCATTGAGAGGGCACTGAATGAAGATAATCCAACTCTCCCCTTGGAATTTGGAGCGTTGTCATCAGAGTCATCGATCTGCGCAAGACTGTTGTTCGCGACAGATTCGCCAGCATTGTCCCTAATACCGTTTGGACATTCAGTTGCGATCTTGGATATCGATCGCGATTGGCTGACCAGTAATTATCATCATTGAGCCCTTTGGCTTTCTTCCCTTTATTTTTTGGGGGCATGGCGATTGACCGTCAGACGCGGACGTCGAAGGGCAGTCGTGTTGGTAGACACAGAATTACATATCTTGCCGAAGTGGCTTACGTCGGGGTTTGAAACTACTGGCGTCCCGCGCTACTTACTCAGGCTACGGCGGCCTCACTTCGTCGAAATGGGCCTCCTCACCATCATAAGGAAGAGCCGCCAGAAGGAGAGAGAAATGCGGATCCTGTTCCTGTAGGCTTGTTGTTCTCCTGTGCTTCCAGCTTCCTCAAGACTGTGGTAGTGGTCTCGACAATGCCGGTAAAACCACTATCCTCAAGAAGATCAATGGCGAGAACATCTCGAGTATCAGCCCAACTCTGGGATTCAATATCAAGACGTTCATCCACAGAAAGTGAGTGTCTGAAAGATCCGCGGCTGTCCTGCAATCTTGGCTCAAATCACTGTTCCGATGGTGATTCTACCTCCAGTTACACACTAAATATCTGTCTGTATCTCTTGCCATCGACCATTCTAGAACATGGCTACTCACCATGCGAGTAGGGGACGTTGGTGGCCAGAGAACTCTTCGACCATATTGGAGGAACTATTTCGAGCAAACGGATGCCATCGTCTGGGTTGTAGACTCAGGAGATCGTATGCGCATTCAGGATTGCAAAGAGGAGCTCCATAACCTGCTTCTTGAGGATGTAAGGATGATCTGATATCCTCCCACCTCCGAGATTTACGTTCCCCGAGCGGTTGTCTGGCGCGTCGCTTCTTGTTTTCGCGAATAAGCAGGACATACAAGGGTCGATGAGTGACATGGAAATCCGTGAAGTACGCAGTGATATACCGCACGAGCCAACTTTTGATCATAGCTATCGTCTCCAGTTGCTTGACTTACCAAGGATCAAATCCCATCAATGGAAGATTTGGCCATGCAGCGCAGTCACTGGCCAAAACTTAGTCGCTGGCCTTGACTGGACTGTGCATGATGTTGCGCACCGACTATATTATAGCTCCACCGATGCTAGTTTATCCAAGTATATCGCAGGCACGGCTACAGCATCATAGCATGTGTGTACTATACATTCTTGGGTGACCGTCAACTTTAATTCCCCATGGCCTCCGTGCCTAGACTGGCTAGACGTCTGAGGATACATGTTAACCAATGGACTTGATCCATATTCAGCTAGTGATTTAGGTAAGCCTGTGGTTCTTCTCTAGTTAAGTTCCCACAATTGCTGTTTCAAGTTGTGTCGGCACAGGCTACATTCGAACGAACACTAGATCGGTGTGACCAACCGGCGAACTGGGAAAATTCTCATTCTTAGGCCACAATTCGCCGCGCTCCTTGAACACCCGCCGCAGGTCTAGATCCTCTCCACGCGGCCACCTTCTTCAGTGGCTAGCCCAAGGCCCTCAACAAGACCGTCGGCCTATCACCGCCATTGCTTCGCTTCCATGGATCGCCTCTCGGGTCTCACTCGATGGCTAACGATCTGTCCGCTGCGGTCCTACCACGGAACCCCTGGCCTGGTTGTGTACGACACGTAAACGCTGACAGCGCCGCGAGTTCTCTGAGTACGATGACGGGATGCATGATTCGAGGGTAACCATACCATGCCGCGCGAGTCAATCGATGCCATCGGGAGAACCACCCTAGCAGGGATAGCAGGGATTACGACTTGCCTCGCAGAATCGGCGTTCGAAGTTCGTGGGTTTCCAATACGACCTTATGCAGCGTATTTCAGTTTTATCGGGTCGAGGTTTTATCGGGATGCACAGGGCCTGACGGGCTCGAATCTCCGTTCCCAGCGAGCAAGCAAGAGCGAATTCGGCGAATGATACAAACCATGCACTGCTCAATGCCATCTTCGACTGAGACTACAAGATCCCAAGTTGGCATTGGACAACACTTGAGGCGGTGACGCGCCTCAAGTGTTGTCAACTGGAGTGTAAACGTACCCAGAAATATTCTGAGTATAGTGTGCCTTCAACTGTCCACTCACGTCGCAAACGGAATTATCCAGCCAGCACAACAATTCATTACTGTGGCGACACGCGTTAAGTACGGCATTGTGCTTGACATTGAAGATCAGTTGAAGATCACTGCCATTGGGGGTGAATAGAAGCTGATTAACGACGTGACAAACTGCTATCACAGCGCATATGAGTTGCGTGCTCCCGTGCAAGAATCACATACCGGTGACTAGTACTGGGATATAGATATACAGTATCATATTATACTACAGTCTAGACCTTGAGGCTCCCCGGTTTTGACAGCCCATCATTAGGTAGATGGAGTGTGTCCGAAAATTTTGGAGGGATACACACAGCGCTACCTACCCACACATGAATACATGGCCATACTATAGTTGACCTCGCTTAAAGGATGTGTTAAGGGGGTGATCCTGGATCTCCTGCGCGGTAGGTTTTCTTACTGGTGCCCTCACGACCCTAGGGGTGGTACGATTTTAGATAAAGACACGCTGACACGGGATCCTCAACGAGGTGTCAGTGAGTATTAGGCTTTAACATTGCATTGTGGACTTTCTCACCGCTTGATCGAGAATATTTCTTTGGGTAAATTTCCTGTAAGGTGAGTGTTCACAACGGCGGTTGCCATGTCAAACACCACTGCACGATGCACGAAAGCTGCAGTGCTGAGCGCTGAACACTCACATATCTCATGACATGAAAGTCAATACTCTTGAGCTCGAAGTTAACACACGGGACAGCTTGACAGAAACGAAACGAGAACTAGTGAGAACGGCAGCATGCGTCGGTTCAGCCCTGAAGCGATGATATCGCAGGGAAGTGTGCAAACGGAGAAGCTTAGTACACAGATGTGTCCGTGGCATGGTGGCGCAAGCGGTGATTAATGCTTCCAGGATGAATGCCCGACATGCGGCGGTGGAAGGAGAGACCTTCCCGACGACTACTCAAATGTGTGTCGCGCTCCCCGTGTAGTTTGTACAGGAGCCGGATTTGCATAGGAGAATCTTTTGGCCAACGGTGTCCAGAGGGTTGGAGCGAGGTCCAACGACGATTTCGAAGCACGCGACCTAGCTCCTAGCAGCCAATGATAAGCCATGGAAGCCCAAGAAGCAATTGTTAATTGGGAACGAGATTAGCGTACTGTGAGACCGATCAATGGTGAGCATTCCACATCCCGTGAGGGTGGCAGGTAGACAAGGGGGCAGGAATGGATAACCATGTAATATGGCCGTCTGACCAGTGGTGCCATTTGTTCGCTACAAGGGTAAATAATGTACCCTTGTGTTCAGCGCAAACGGAACAGAGTGAAACCAGGACCAGTAATTACGATCAATGATCTTGAGGCTCCATTCAAAACTATTGTCTTAGAGGCACGGCGACTCAATTTGTCTCGCGGACTATTTCTTGACAATAATCACAAGGGTTGTATTTGGGAAAGATTGTTGGTTTGTCTACGAGGTTTAACTCTACAAAGGGTGAGTCACGGCGATATTAACTCTGCGACTCACATGTTACATTCGGACCAACGATCATTTTGGTGAATGCAGGGAAGACACCGCCACATGACTTGAACGAGAAATCCGAGAGGTGATGTTGCATTGGGAAGACAAGGTTGATATGGTGAGACCCGGATTACTCAACCCGACAAGACCGGTTCGATTGGTGAAACCCGAACCTGACCCTGACGGAGACCCGATTGTGTCGCCGGGGTGACCCTTGGGTGTGGGAGGCACGCAAGAACCACGTGGGAGAGTGTTGTTGGGTTGTTGAGATATTCGGATTGCTTGGATTGCCCTTGGCCCTTCCTCCCATTGCACTGGCTGACAATTTATAGTATTCGCAACTTCCCGATCACTTCATCAAGTTCGCTGAAACCGGATACCTTCTTTTTAGTCGCATGGCGACCTCAGTGTACCTCCTTGGCCAAGGACCAGAGTTGCAACCAATTGATACTATCTCCATACTTATTAGACTGACACAGCCGTTCGGACAAACATTCAAGTGGAACCAATACACTATTGAGCCTAATTCTTCCGACCACTGCTCCCGCCTGTCAACGGATCTATGTCTCTCAAACTCTGCCAATTCTGACTCCGTATCTACAGATCTGAGATCCATCTGTGTCATTTTCCCGTGAATCCCTAGACGGCCACAAGTAGGCAATCTCTTCTCCCTCTATTTTTACCGAGCGCCATTACAGAATAATTTTTGCATATGCAAAATTATGATCAGTGACCGCTCGTGGGTTGTCTCCGAATCTGCACCACATATAAAGGGGCACCATGCCCCGCTGGGTTCCTCCCACATCCACTTTGTATCTTCTCCCCCTTTAGCGGATTCCGCATCTACACGAAATTTCTTCTACGATTACTCTCGCGATGCTGAATGCTGCGACTTCCTCCGCCTTGACATTTTCGTCGGCGGCGAATTTCTATCGCTCACCTCCCTCGATATCCATCGTTTTTCCCAGACCAAAGTCTCTCTTGTCCAGCTATGGTATGACATTATATCATGCATGGATTCGCGTATCTAATGCTGGTTGGTAGCACGGAGTTCTGTCCTCGCCGTCCTTGAGAAAGCTATCACCAGAGGATACTTGACTGTTGCAGACTCGCAAGGCGTTTACCATTTCGGAACGCGCTCCAAGGGCTGTAACGAGGTCTACCTGAAGATCGTTAACCCAGACTTCTGGTCTCGCGTCCTTTTGTAAGTGTTTCTTCCCCACTTCTGTTGCTGCGCTTAAGCTGATGTGCCCCTTAGCTCTCAAGACCTAGGCTGTAAGCCCCAATATTAGACCGATGTGTCTTGGTTTGAGCTAACACCATGATAGTCAGCGAAGCTTACATGATCGGCGACGTTGAAGTTAGCAACCTCAAAGCCGTGATGGATGTAGGTTGATTTTGTACGTTGTTGAAGGTTCTCAGGACTGACGAGCGACAGCTTTGGCTTGACAACGAGTCCGGAATGGATGGTTTGTCCTCAGCCATCAGCCGCATAACATCAGCGATATCCGGATTCTCGAACGCATTCCTTGGACAGACGCGCTCTCGCGCACGCTTAAACGCAATTGCGAGCTACGACCAATCTAATGAGCTCTTTAAGGTGCGTTTTAAACAAGATCGTATTGCAGCGTTATCAATATTATGCACTTCAGGCATTCCTCAGCAAGGAAATGATGTACTCATGCGCGTTGTGGAGCGATGCTGAAGGTGGCGTCCGTGGGGACTTGATTGACGGTCCATTTCCGGGCGATTTGGAGGCCGCACAACTACGCAAAATTCGCTATGTGCTTACCAAAGCCAAGGTGAAACCTGGAGACCGTATCTTGGAATTTGGTTCGGGATGGGGTGGATTGGCCATTGAGGTGATCGAATTGTTTTTGTTCCTGACGGCATTGCTGATATTTTAATGTGAAATTAGGCTGCCCAGACATTCGGCTGTGAGGTCGACACCCTGACATTGTCCAAGGAACAAAAAGCTCTTGCAGAGGAACGGATCAAAGCTGCTGGCCTTCAGGACCGCATTCGGGTTCATCTGATGGACTATCGCGAGATCCCCGCTGAGTTTGAGAAAGCATTTGATGCCTTTGTCAGCATCGAAATGTTGGAGGTCAGGACATTCGCGACTGGATCTGTTGCATGCTCGCTCATAGCTATACGATTTTAGCATGTCGGCTCCAAGCATTATCACACGTACTTCAACCTCGTGGACTTCGCTTTGAAGTCACGAAACGCGACTGCGGTTGTCACCGCTTCGACATTCCCAGAATCAAGATACTCCAGCTATCAGTGAGTGTCACGCCATGAGAGACATTTTACTCTGCTGACAATGCAATACCTATCTCAGACCCGAAGACTTCATGCGCCGGTACATGTGGCCCAACTCGTGCTTGCCCAGTGCGACTGCGTTGATCGAAGCTGCAAACACCGGCTCGGAAGGCAGGTTCACTCTCGAAGGAGTCGAGAACCACGCTGCGCGTAAGAATATTTTCGCATGGTTTCATGGATCCCCCTTGAGCTGTGTCTTGTTCATAGACTACCCTCGAACCCTCCGTGAATGGGGTCGCCGGCTTGAGGCAAACATTCGACAAGACTTGCTCGTCAAAGACTATCCAGCTCTGAGAGATGTTCACGAGTACGAAGCATTCAAGCGCAAATGGCAATATCTCTTCGCATATGCGGGAGCCGGCTTTGCCAAAGGGTATATCACCTGCCATATGCTTACGCTCACACGACCGGTAAGTGCGAAGTCAATCTTACACTGGCCGATTTTGACCGCGGTCATGATTTAGAGCGACTACCCAATTGCCTGCGATTAAAACAAATCCCGCGTTTACCACCTTCGTTCGCCCTGTATCCATACACGTTTCCCATATTGCTTTTTCGGTCCACCCAAAAGATTAGATTTCGTTCTATAACTCTTATGCACTGCTAGATGCACTTTATCGTACACTATTCCTATGTTTTTGTTCCTCGTATCTTTCTGGTATAGCGTGAAGCCAAAACGTACTGTATCCCAATCATCGTATCATATATCTTAGACTTATTTCACAACCTCCAATGACATTTGATTTGACACTGACGGACAGTGCACGGATGTCATGATGGTCACGGATATTATTGCTGGACTAGTACTAGTAGTATATGATGTACCTGGTGTCCATGTTTCCCCTTGCATTTCGGAACCCGTGACATGCATGCCTCACATTAAACTTCAAGCTTCAAGCTTCAAGTTGGGTCGCCCTGATCGACGCACACTGTTACCATCATGATGAACGTCGCGGTGACGTTCAAACGTTCGACCTTCAGCGGAGTCAATGTTCACGTTCAACATCCACTGTCACATCCCACTGATCCGCAAGACATCAACTTCTTCTGGTAGTCGGGATTGGTCTTGACTGCCAGTCCCCACCAGGTTCCCGGTCCAAGTCCCCCAGCTGGTTAGTTGTACACAAGTTCTTGCCTCAATAATCCGTAGTATGTACAGGAAAATTCTCTGCATGGAACATCCGTGCAGATTCAAGTTCCCTGAACTGCTCAGGCAAATCATGTTGCCAATAACCTATCCCGGGCCGGCGCGGACATTCAACGGCTTTACTCCGTGGACTTCGAACCTTCTCCGAGTCCGCCTTGCTATCATGAGTTGAGCTAGACGATGCCTTTACACGCGGTTCCGAACTTGGCGTTACTGCTAGCGCAGTGGAGCACATGAACTCAAGTAGCAAGTCAAGGCACGGCCTTCGAGTGGTGGCATCAACTCGACCGTGTCTCCTACCACTGGGATCAACGTTCGTGCGCCGGACCCATCACGCTGTAGTACGGGTAAGGAACACCTGCTCAGGTCAGACAATCCGTATTACCACTGGATTTGATCGAGGTCGTTCCGGGGATTTACAGGGTCGCAACTCTCGAGGGATATCCGAAACCTCTGAAAATTTCATTGCGGTGGTCCTCCCGACAAAGGCGATGATCCGAGAGTAACTTAACCATCATCCCGACTCTTTCGGGGCCGCTCTTTGCCCTCCGTCCCGGTAAGGATCTGAGCTGGGCTTGCACGTCACCGTGGGGTTCGGTATCTCCAGTGAGGGGTCAACATGTCTCCGGCCGCAGTTTCGTCTGGATTCAGAAGAGCACATTTGTATGTTTCGGGGTCATTGTATTCACGCGATCCCGCCTTGACTGCGGTATGGTTTCCATGGTGCACATGCCAGTGGAGACCGAATATCCGGGTGATCAGATCTCAGAGGTGGGGGTGTTGGTTTGGTTTCGGTTAGACTATGATTGACTCCACGACACTTGTAGGGGAGTTCCCTCCTCTCATGATGGGCCTCGCGTCTATCAAGCCCATCTGCAAGTTTGTGCAGGACTGTGTGGTGACGTTGCCAATCAAGCTACGGAACGCACAGCCGGAAAGTTCTGTCTTGAAAGGCCAAGCACACAAACCTGCGAGTTATCACAAGTCAGTATTTGGTATGTATATGGATCGAGAATCATATTTCTCCAGGGTGAAGGGCTTCAATGACCTAGTATCCGACGTTGTCCGACGTCCTGTTTTCTTGGGGTTCGTTCTATACAGCTCTTGATGGAAAAGGGCTTATCGATTTGCCCATCGCAGACCTATCCACTGGTACCTTCCCAAATTGTCAAAGACCCAAAAAGAAGTAAACACCCTCATTCACCCGCAGTATTGGCGATAATAATCCGCTTACAAGTGGCGGTCCCGATACGACCGATGTTTCGGCTAGAAGCATGAGGGCGCATACTGGGCAACCAATGGGATCTGTATCGGCGCGCAGTCAGTTCCGTGAATGCCAATGACACACAAAACTGCCACGTGCTGTAAGGTGAGCGCCGACAAACGGACATGGACATGCGAGCCTGAGAGCGCCGGTGGGATGCGTGGCTGGCTGGATACGAAGCAACAGTGACATGAACAAACCGACAACGGATCAAAACGCGATTCACGTTGCCTGGTCGCGATGACCGTGGATGAAATGAACGTGTGACAGAGCAACGTGTCAGCTCACCCGGACCACATGGTCAAAATTAATGAACTCACACAAGTATAACGCTCGCCGACTGCCAGGGCAGCCGTGGGGCTCCAGCGGCCGAAAGCCTGTTGGGTGGGAACACATTCCTCAATAGTGGCACCAAGCTCTCACAAACGTATACGACCCTCGTTGGAATGAAAATACATACCAATGGGTCCGGCACACCGTGATCTGGCGCAATGACAGGCCAGGGACTGGTAAGTTCGTGATCATGATGAGGTTTCATTGAGAACATTTTCTATGCTTCCGAAATAGCCTACCTCGTATGGTAATGCGGTAAGTCGAGCTTCAATCAGGAACGTATTAATATCACCATGGTCTTCTTCGAAGTTCATTTAGGCAGTGATCGCATGCAACCACTTAGCCGTCTCGGTCGTGTGTGGACTGTCAACGCACAATCCGTCACGATATGATGGACAAGATACTCCACTGATAACACATCCTCCATGATCCATGGCTTTACGGCGGTCTCGACCGTCTGCATTATGACAGATTGTACTGTACAGCTATGCAGGACATCGACAAAGTGCCGATATCAAACAGAGCCCCAGAAAACTGGGGTGTTTCGACACGTCAGCCAAATCTGCGCAATATCGCGTGCCGGGGCATAACACAAACAAATTTGGTATGGTGGGTATGGTATCCGCGTAGATATGTGTGAGCTCAATAAGATAAGGAATCCAGAAAAGAAGAAAAAAACGATCCGTGACGTGAGCCGTCTATGGGAGGCTGGAACCGGTAGGGTCTAGTTTCGATGTCCATGACTGTAATTCCCTCAACGATGGCGCGGCAAGCACATGCGAGTTTGCTGCGGTGAACAGCGTGAAACAAAACTGTTTCTACGAGCAGACGCATCAGATGAAGAGCCCGACATAGTGCGCTTTGGACTCACCCCAAGAAGAGCCTCTTTGTTAGAGTCACACTCGATGTTCATTCCGTTGAGGCTGATGATACCAACTTCCTCGAGTTCATTGGAACTCGTGTAGATGTGAAGATAAGGTCTACAATCAATATAAGTGAGATGTGGCGCTGCCAAAGCATATTCACGCCACCTTCTAAGGACAAACCACCGCTTGCGCCAGGTGTCTTGGATGGCGTCTGTGAGAACGAGTAGATATCCTCTCTTAGTTGGGCCGTCGCTATGGCAAAAGGATTGACTTTAACTTTTGAGATGACAGGTCTAGACACACCTGTGTGGCACAAGTGTCACGGAAGAATTTAGTTTGACACTATCATCACGGATCCTGGTGGCTTTGGAAGCAGCTGTGAGCTTTTCCATCTCTGAGGGAACCTGGCTGAGGACAATCTACGTCAAGGAAAATTGCATCGTGAGCCCGTCTCCATGCTGTAACATATCATTCAACAGACCTCGTCAGGATGACCAAATCGCTTTTGCCAGAGTGTGACTGTCTTGTGGAGCAACGTATCCGAACCCCATACCCCAGATCCAGAGGGAGGGGGCCGTGACATCGCGCGGGAGGATGTCAGCACAACACGAATCGCTTGCACATCGGCAGCTCTTCTTTCTGTCTTCACGAGGCGATTGTAGTCCTCCACAACTGACATCCCCCTCGATTTCCAGTTCTGTAATACCTCCTCTCCACGCACATATTTTTCCGAGGTGTCAAGACGCCAGAGGTCTTGCGGTGAACGTGTCAGGGGAGGCGATAGACGGACTTTGAATATCGAATTCATTCTCGAAAGAATCTTTCCCGAACTGAGGAAGGTAAGGAAACGATTCGGAGGACGAGCATCCCGGGTTTGCATCGTGACCGCGATATCCATGGAGAATTGAACCGGTTCACTACACGTCTCCACCACTACTGCCCACTGAAGTTGCATAATGACGCGGTACGGATTCGTTGTGACGCGATTCAGCAGCACGGAGTCGTGAACGCTCGAATCCCAAAGGGCTTCCGAAATCAACGAGCCCGTCCCGTCTGGCTTGAACTCGACCGTCTGATCTGCAAGCAATGGGAGGGTAACCATGGCTTTCGACGTCGAATCATGTATTCGGCCCTTGGGATCAAGCAAGCGCACGTTTCCCAACCTGACCTTCGTAACATCTAACCATGGGAGTTGAGGTCCTGAATCGGAAGAGAGTTCCAGGTAAATACGCCGCTGTAACCCCTGATGAAGGAAGAATGCGCCCTGATCGAGGCTGCCCTGGGAGACCACAGGGACAGGGACGTACTCCCCATCCGCAGCAAGCTCTCTGATTTGAACTCGGGCAGCAACATCGTGGAGCTGCTCGATAACGAAATCTGTTTCAGACCGCCGCATCATCTGCGTATTTGTTTTGTCATCCGTTTGGCACATGGGCGAAATCGGGCGCGGGTGAACTCGCAGCTCACGCATTTCGTCCCATCGTTCCAGACGTTCCAGGTACGTCGACTTGACAGCTGCAAAAAATTCTATGGGAGCGTATCCTTGTCGCAAATAATTGATGACCTTGATAGGAGCCACAATGGAGAATGTCCGCCGAAACTTGAGTTCTGACAGTGAAGATGCCTCCATATCGAGCACAGAGGATGTGAAGATCTCCTCGTTCGCGAGCGACGGTCCCACGAACGAAGATAATCGTACCTGTAGATGCAAGGCTGTGAAGTCGTGGGACGAAAGTCCTTTGATACAATCAATGGTCAAGAAAAAGCTAATCTTGCTCCCTGGGGGCAATAGAGACGGAGCCGGAGAGCTAGGCCTGGTCGAGGCAGCCGATCCGGATACATGTTTCGAGGACATTTGGATTACGCTGGAAATCTTGAGGTCTACCCTGCAGGACCCGATTGCTTCTGCCGTGTAACGGCAAAATATCGGTACCACAGAGGACGAGGAGAGGCGACGAGAAAGAGGTGCCAGGGATATGAGGGCATTACCGATGAAAGAAAACTGCGGCGGGGGAGAGTCGTAAAAGGGCTTATCAGAGCTGAAATGCTGGGTATATGACGGTCTATCGATATAAGTTGTTAGATTTCGCATCCGTTGTAGTTGTTGCTGGAGACGATCTAGAGACCACGTATAAATTGCACAATGCTTCTTGTCAAGAACCTTGATAGCAACGGATGGCTGGGTCGCAGAGGCAAGTCGGGGATCAGCAACATCGCCAAACCCGTCGAGACTTCCGATATTGTCCACTCCCGAGGTTGGTGCTGCCAGCGACCCACCAGAGGCGATAGTAAAATTATATGAAACATCTTTTCCGAGTTCTTTGCTACAACCAAAATTCAAATTGGAGAACCATCAACTTTGTTTCTTTGTTAGCTCATAAGGAAACCCCGCACCTAATAACAGTTGCCTCTTTCACGAAAACAGCATTAGACAAGACGGTCTCGGCCATGGAAAACGACCGATGGGCACGCCATTTATCCAAGACCTTGCGTATCAAACGTAACTGCTTTGCCGTGTAGATGACTGGTTCGAAAACGATATCATCTTCCGATTCTCCGTGCGCACGTGCATTAATGAGTCGCCTGAGCTGTTGTTGAACCATCTTCAACTGGTGCTCCATGTGATCCTTTTCCACCTTGAGGTCTTCGGCCTCGCTGGACTCTGAGATAGCCTGGAGGCGAGACTCGAGCTGATGCTGAACGTCTTTGAGGGGTCCATCCATATTATTGGGGCTCCCGTGGCTTGGTCCAGCGTCGACACTCGTATCGTCCGTCGTCGCGTCGCTAGAGAACGGCCGACCCGACTCGCTCCACACGTCGTCACGTTGGCTAAGACTACTCTCAGGCCTTGGTTTCGAGTTGTGCTCACGCATTGTCTTGACCTTGGTGATGCGTTCGAAGAGCTTGTTGATTTCCTCGTCTGGAAGGTTGTCCAGCGTAGGATCGAGGCCCAGTCGTGCTAGCGCAGCCTCCCGCTTCGCAAAATTCCAATCGACATCAGCGTCGCCCGCGGATGAGGCTCTGGATGGAGGACGAGTCGAAGGCGTGGCATTGGCCTCAGCGCCTTCGAGGTCAATGGCAGAGACGCTCAGGTGCAAATTAGATCGGGCGGTCGCTCGATCACGCTGTTTTCGAACTTCTTCGGGGTTGTTAAACCGGAAAACATGATTATCCCCTGTTCAACGGTTGATCAGATGTCAAACTACGCTGGCACATTGGACGTACCAAGAATGATTCGATAACCCGACCGTAGCTTGTATGGCTACAGACACGATTACAACGAACCCCTTCAAATACTATCGTGATACTCACCTGGCCCGGTGCGATTTGCTTTCCGTTCAAGAACTACCGAGCCAAGTCAGTAGCCTGCAAGAGTTCCCAAATACGCACTTACCGTCACGCTATCTGGCATGGCATGTAACGTGACTCTGCCATCGACATTCTCGAATGCACAGTGCTCTTCGGATATGTTGTCTCCACTGAGCCGGATTGCTGCCGGTTTTTCGCTGTCCAGGCGGCCGACCTGTTCTCTCAGGCTAAGTAATCGTCAACGACAACATGGGCGAACGTGCCATAGTACGACCAAGTTTGAGCTGATATATCAAGCATTCGCTCATTAATGGGTCTGTGAACCGCGTTCATCAATGCGAACAAGTGGGAAGTAATACTGATGCTCGCCTTCGTTCTGAGCGGGGAAAGGGTGCGTTCAGCATATGATCCGATACTTTGGCTACAACAACACTCACCAGGTTCACCAGGTGAGGCATCTACAAACAAAAATGTCAGTGTGATACTGGCTTGGTGTTCGCAACAAACTAGCCTTCTTCGGGGTATGTACACCGACAAGGTTCTTCTCCACCGTGATTCCCAACTCCTCCAAAGCCTTTTCTCGTTCTTTCTGCACCTCCTGAGTCCTCGCCAACTTTTCTTCCCACGTCTCGTTCAAACCTTGCATCAACTTTTCGCTCGTTTCCATTTGTTCCTGCAACTCTGCCTTCGTGACCGTCTTGATCTTCCCGTCCTTCGTCTGGTATGTGACCTTTTGTTTCTCCGGGGGTATATGCGGGTCGAACGTATCCTCCCCACTTGAGGATGCCACGCGAGCTTGCAGTAAAGTCAGTTGGCAATACATCACATAGCACCATCAGGCGTGTACGTACCCCTGAGTAACTCCAACTCTTCCTTGAGTTCGCGCACGAGTTTCGCATTCGGGTCCTCGTTAACAATGGCCTTGTTCTTAATCTTCTTCGCCTGATCAGCATACCGCAGCGTACTCAACGTCTCTTCGTAATCGGCAGGCGAAATGGCGGCAATCATCGCCGTCTTCGAGTTCCCGCCCAAGCTGTCCTTGAGCAACCATGTCAAAACCTAGAGTTCGACAGCATGTCCGTTAATTTGAAGAAACGGGTTGAATGGCGAGTATTTCGTTCTTACAGAGTCGCGGTAAGGGATGAATTCGTCACCCTTTCCCTTCTTTCCCTTTTTGCCGGCATCCTGACTCGCGAGGGCGAGTTGAGAGATGACCTTGCCGAGCGTTGTGAGTGATTTGTTGATGTTTGCACCTTCTTTGAGACGTTGACCGGTCGCCCCTGTCGAGTTAGCTCTCTCTGAACCTGCCAAGTCGACCAAGCTTGCAAGTGGACGTCAGCTTGGGTCGCGTCAATGTTCGAAAGACGAGCGCGGACCTGATTCGGGATACTTTCTCAGTATCTAGATTTGTATCGACGTCATGTTTCTTCATGGTCAACAGCAGGGTGAATACGGCATGGGACCGAGACGAGCTGAGTAACTAGTGTTGGGTACCCGAGTTGAATGTGGAGAACACAACATCCTAACTCACGTCTCGTTCATGTTGGTAGCCGCGACCGTCCGCGCCTTATTCCCCTCGTCCATGAGGGTCATCATCTCGTGGTAACTGCTCACGACCAACTTGGAAAGATCCTCGACGTATGGTCCCAGACTTGGATGTTCTCGAACACGCAAGTTGCCCGTATTTTTGGGGTTCAGGAGGTCGCGCACTTTTTCGTTGTATATCTGTAGTCATCGTATTGTGGCACCGAATATCGAAAGAATGGATGAGACCATACCTCGATGTATGATACCTCTACTGAGAAATTGATATTGGGATCGTTGGCTTTCTTCTGTTCTACGCGTACAAACAACTCCGAACATGTTAAAGGTATAATTCCTTTGTCGAGCCCATCTGAGAAGATGGGGCTTGTCAATAAGTGCGACGGTACGGGTCTGTGGAGTACATACATCCCATCATACTATCCAATGACCAGGTCAACGGACATCTGGTGCATACATAGTGCAGTGTGGAACATACCTATAAGATTTACCAGAACCTATCGAAGTCGGTGCGTGAATACCTCATGCTCGACACCACATGGGAGACACTCACCAGTTTGCCCATCTAGACACGCGTGTCGTGCTTCAGCACCCCGGAAGGCGATGGACTGACAGGATGGCAAGGGACTCACAAGCCAAAATACACGCATTAAATCCCGCAAACCCATGGTCCAACAGTTCCTTCCCCAGGTCGTCGTACAAGGTCTGCTGTGAACAGTACGCCAACTCGTCGCGAGGCCCAGCAGACCAATAACTCTTGTCAAAACTAAATGCCATCGTTTTCCGCTCCGTGGCACGCTTGGAGTCCTGGGAGGACCCAACCTCTGGCGGATCCAGGAACGTCTGGTTGCCTTGCATCCGGATGAGCGGCTTTGCACCTCTTGCGAGTTCTGCATGATCGGTTCGCGGAAGGGACGAAGGAGAGGAAGGAAGCGAGTGAGTGACGAGAAATCCGAAGAGGTGGTGTGTGCATGAGGCGTACCGCGACTGTTGAGAGGCCTGCATCGTACCACGACCTTGATGTTTCCTTCACCGGCTTCGGCCATCGTTCTGGTTGAAACACTGCACCCCCAAAAGACACGCTAGTGGCTGTTTGCCTCCAAGAAAGGAAGACAGGACGGGTATAACAATAAAAGGGGGGAAAAAAGCAAGGATATGGTTGTGGACGGAATAAGACTTGGACCAATTGTACAACTGGCAGGTTGGCATGTTTGACACAGCAACAACTCGCGTCATTCGTTATCCTCGGTAGCAGTACAGTACAGGAGATAAGACTAGATACAGGATGGTGTAGACGCTTGTGGAGACGGAAATACTACTACACAATGTGACGACATGCTGACATTCATAGAGCACTTCCGTGCAAAGTCCGCCTTCGGACAGGGGCGACAGGATACCAAAGAGCGACCTTGTGACTGCCACACCCACGGAGAGCAGCGATGGCTCACAACAGATCAAAATCGTCGAGCTGGATCCTGTCAGCAAGGAGATGGGAGAGGTCGCGGAGGAACTGACCTCGTCGTTGTATGCCATGACCGTCCGCTTGAGTTTGGAGGTGTCTACCCAAGTAACAAAGTCCTCCATGTGCCTGGAGAGGATGAGCGGGGATGTGCGATGGAGCGGAAATGACGTGCCTTGTGACGAGAAAGGCGGGATCAGTGATTGTATCGGGGCCGACGCGGACGTGACCCTGTTCGATGAACTTGGCGGCCTGGGGTGATGTGTCGGTGGGTGGGTGCAGGTGCAAGGAAGGTACGTACTGCACTGACTGTCTCGGCCATTTTGCTCATGCACATGAAGACGGCGAGGCGACGGCGACAAAATGCAGCGACGGTGAGCCTGTTGTCGACGTCGCTGAGTTTTGCCTGCGATGTGAGGACGCCGATGTCGTAGAGCTTGGAGAGCAGCTGGCCCTCCATCTGGGCGCGAAAGGGGTCCTGTGCGGGGAGCATGGAGAGACGGTGTGCATACGAGCGGAGTGCGCCGCACAGCTTATTGTATCTGCGTAGATGAGTGGTGGACAGTGACGGTGTCGGGTGACTGACTTGTGGTAGTCCTCTCGGTTTTGTATGTGGTATCTGCGGATGACCTTGATCTCGCGTATGTTCGCATCCTGCTTCCACTGTGCACGGGGGGTCAGGCGGTGGTCTCGGGTTGTCCGGGTGCACGCACGGCAAGAAAGTCGACTTTTTTGAGGAGCTTTTGCTCGTGGTGCTTGAGTTTTCGGACCATTATTATTATTATTCGGTGGTGGCAGGGATGCGCACGTGGCAGAGGTGTGGGAGTGTGGACAGTGAGCAAGTTTGAGTCTGCCGTCGACGTGCTCGCCCACAGTCTGACATATCTTCGCAAAAATATCACATTTATCATATCTTGCTTTTATTATATATCCCCCCACCGACCCCTGCATTCCCCGCCCCCGTCCCCGCCCACCAAGCCGATCTGCGTCACGACCGCCCCCCACGACGGCTCTCTCTGTCGCCATCCCCGGCCGTTTCCCCCGCCTTTGCGCCGAGCGCGCCCTGCACTGACCCCGTGCTCGCTCCGTGCCCGCCTCGTTCCCGCTTTTTTCGCCCGTCTTCCCCGCCCGCGACCCCCCGCGAGTCGTCATGAACGTCCGTCCCCCCCCCGACATGCTGCGTCCACAGCAGAACATTCCCCAGCTCACTCAGGTGCCCATCAACTCCCCCCACTTTCTTCCCTCCCACCAGCAGCCCCACCAGCAGCAGCAGTCCGCGAACCACGTCGGCCTCATGTCCAACGCTCCAAATCCCTCCATGGCCATGCTCGCGACCGGCGTTCAGAACAACAACAGCTCGGCTCTCCAGGCCACCGCGAGGTACCAGATGCGTCAGAATGTAATGCAGCAGGGTCAGAATCCACAGATGAGTTCATCCGCAGCTCCCCCGGGCGCATCCCATATGCCCCAGCTCGGACATAACCCGCTCCAATCCATGGCTTTTCCTGCAGGCATGATGCAGCAAGGCATGAATGGCGTACAGGTTCGCCGTGTACAGTCCCATCCTCAGGGCCTCAACCAAGCCGCATCACATGTCCCCCCCATGCATCCCCCCCAACCGTCCCTCAACGGTATCAACATGGCCATCAATCCACAGTCTAACATGTCTGCCCACCTTCGTCCCCCTCCTCAGCAGCCCATCATGTCTCGCTTACCATCCTCCATTCCGCGATCAATTTCCCCAGATTTAACGGGCCGTCAACCGAGCGCTACCGCTGTGCCACAGAACCCTCTCAGGCCACCCCCGTCCCAGATCATGAGCAGTCTACCGCAACCCCCAGGAATGCCGCAGGCGGGTCTCCAGCAGCCCTTATCTCAAAACTCTTTTCAGCAGACCGTTCCCGGCCATCCTCATCATCCCCCCTCCCTCACCTCTTCACCCCGCCCAGGTGCCCACTCCCAGCAGCAGCATGCCGCTTCTAACATGATCATGGGACAACCGGGCCCATCGCAAGCACCGGGTCCTCGTCCGATGAGTCATCCTGACAATGCTTTTGTGGGCTTCCAGAACAACCATTTCTCCCAGAATATGGTCGCTGCTTCAGGTCGAATACCAAACCCCGGCGCTGCATTCCCCTTTACTCCACCCGTTTCCCAAAATGAGCCTCTCGAAATACCACACTCCATCGGCGAAGGTCTCCAAAATACCTCCACCCCAATTCGCTCTTCATTTCAGCCTACCCCTGCACAACAGGTCGAGCAGCTTCAACAAAATGACAACTTTGGCGGTCATTTCGTCTCACAACAAAATCCTCCGCCCCCCACACGTCCTCCGTCACATCCTAGCTCTGCGCACGGGAACTCTGTACCACCACGACAAATGCCACCACCTCATCGACATTCGCCATCGGATCCTATGGCTGCACATGTGCAACAGCAACCTCAACGACCACAGTCTCAGCCACAAGGTCCGCCAGGTCGCCCACCATCACAGGCAGGACCATCACACACACCACGGAGTTCTCAATCACAACTCCCCTCTTCTTCATCTGGACTTATCTCTTCTGCGCGAATAACCCCCCATACCCAGCCTCCTCAGTCATCCCCTCATCAGCAGCGACAGTCCCCGTCGGTGCAGCAGCCTATAGCCCCTCGCCCATCGCAAGGGCCAACCACTAACTCGCCTGCCACTAATGCGGCTTCCTCAGAAGCGAGTACATCACAACCTCAACCTCCCGGCATTCCACGGCCTGTGTGAGTTCCGAGCATCAATGATTGTATTTCGGAACGAGATCCTGATGCTTTACATGAGCAGGGTCGCTGCCCCACTGGGGCTCGGTCAAGGGCTTACTCGTTTACTACAGTTTAGTGGACAACTTGCGAGTGAAAATGAGAATCTTAATGTCAGTTCCCTCCCTCGCTTACTGTCAACCTTCCCGCTAACTTTAATTTCTTTGTTAGAAGCATCAATTATCATATTGGAACGCGCTAGTTCAAGAATATTTTACGCCAAAGGCGATCATGAAGGTCACTTTGTGGAAGGATAACCAGAGGAACGAAGCTAAACCGTTTGGTATGTTGCTTCGCCGTTCTCCGACAGCTTAAATCGCAACGTTGATATTAATTACCGACGGTACCGCGTTCAGAAATTGGTGTTCCCATATTACCCCGTTTTTTTCTGGTGACCACGCAATCGGGTGTCAAGTCCATGACACTGTCGCTCGATGGCGCGCGCGAGAGACTTCTTGCCCAACATCACGCAGTCGTAGAATGCGTCAGCGCGGTATGGACGTACAAGTATAACAACGGATACACCGTCACACTACGCGGCCCCCTGACAGTCCATGTCTTCATCGTTCCACTCACAAGTCCCCCGCAACCTTCGCAATCCTCCTATACGCTCAGATTTGATCACCTTCAGTTTGATGCACGTACGCACGAAAAGTTTATATCCATCGATGGTATCGTTGGCCAGCGCGTTGGCGAACAACCCAAGAGACCCCATTCGCGTAATGCTCCTGCCCCCAGCCCGAATGGTGCATCTGTCAGTCAACGAGAGGAGGATAGACAATGGGACGAACCTCGCATTATGTATGAACAAGTATCCATACCAGGCGAACCGGTCAACGCATTTGGCATCCCGCAAGCCACTATGCGATGTCTAGAGGTCCGTACTACACGACACTTATCTCGAACGATGGTCCGAATCATTTTTATTTTACAGCTGGCCGAGAGCGTAAGTCAGATGACAGACTTGATTGCGTTCGCAAACGAAACGCGACTGGGGCCGATGGGTAGCTACGCCACTCCCGAATACATATGAATACGCCGCCTGACACAATTCTCCACGTAGATGCACTCTCAGCGCTGGCGAAGAAACTCCGGGAGGCGACACATAACCCAACCGTCAATGGTGCTTTCATGGGTCCAGTTCCAGGCGGTGGGCTTGGGAGTTTCCAGAGCTATAGTGGTCCACCGACGTCGGCGCTGTATCCGGGAGTGTCACTATCAGGTGTTCCCATACATTCTATGCCATCAGGCGGTTTACTTCAAAATATTCCGCCGCCGACCTCTGCTGATATCCTGCCAAAGCAGAGTAAGCTCCCCACCTCCGGCCCCGCTCCCCCACCACCTAATCAGCCTCCCGCTCCTTCGCAGGCGGGACTGACTTCATCTACCCCGACGATGACCACAGCAACCCTCAAACGCAAACCCAACGATACCAGCTCGCCGACAATCGGCAACGATGAACCACAATCAAAAAGGACACGCAAACAAAAGCGGAATGGCTAGCATCTGGCGGATTTTTTGTGGAATATCTTGTGTCGCTATCGAGGCGTCGGAAGTATATTGTGATTGTGCATGATTATCATATCACCCCCTCCCTTGCGTGTATCTGGCTGTTACATATATCGTTCTATTCATTGGCAGGGCGTGAATCGTGCTGCTATTGCTCGGATTCTCAATGTGTTATTTATGGCTTTCTGTACCACTACAATGCTCTCCTTAACATTGCAAACTGTCCTCGCGGGGATTTAAGCTGGGCATTCACTGAGCGTACTATGACCGACCCGACGGTCGATGATTAAGCTCGCGATTAACCCTGATTAACCTTGTTTTATGTGACAGGGGATTTCCGAGTTGACGGACCGTAATGCATTGACGGACGATACTAGTTTCCAAATAATCGACATACGATCATAAACAGTATCGTATGCAAATAAGAAAAAGAGAAACCAGCCGTAGAATAATCGACGGGGAGCTAGAAAATCGGTTCATGGCTAAAGTCACATTGGTCGCCATATCTGCATCTGCGAGTCACGAAAGACGGGTCGTCAGCTTTTTGCCAGTCTCGCATTCAGATGTGATCGATGCTCGCCTTCCTTCCGCAAAGAAACTGCATGGTCTTCGTTTACTACTTCTATACGAGCCCTGGGCCTCATCACCCTTCCCTCGGCCACCGCGTCCACGAACCCCGCGTCCTCGCCCCTTGTCAGCTGCCCATCGTGCTCGAGCGCCGACATCGTCCCCAGCGAACTCCTGTTCGAATTCTTGAAACTGGCCCGGCGCATTCCAACCCGGCGCCTGGCTCGCACCGCCAAACGGTGACGGCTGGCCACTGCCACCCGACGCTTGCCCCGGATTAAGCAGCGCCTGTGCTTGCTGCATCAACTGCTGCATCTGCTCTGGTGGGATGGCCGACAGGACGCTCGGGTCAAAGCCTGCCAGTAGACCGTTGCCCGCCGTGGTACCGTTCATCGGGTGATCTATGCCACCCGCCGCAAGCTGGTTCACCAGGTCTGCGACGGACACCTGCGGTGACTCTGGAACCCCACTCCAAAAGACGATGTCGCCCTCCGGTCCCACCGTCATCAGCTTGACGGACGCGTCTACATCCTCCTCCAGAATCGTCGCAGCAGGCTCAGCCGGACTGTCGGGTATCTGTGCCGCGCTCATATATAGCGCACCCAATGCGGTCTGCTCTCGTTCTTCTTGGGCAGTCTTCTCCACGCTCTGCAGGCCGCGTTGCGCCAGATCAATATCTATCGGGATATCGATGGCTATAAAATGGAGTTTTGGTCCCACTGTTAGCGATCGAACAGGTTCCATCATGATCTCGGCGACTCACTTATTGGATCCGTCCAGTCGATGAGTTCTTCGAATAAATGTGCATGCAACGCCGCCCCTTCTCCCCGATCAAGATCGCGAAGACTGTGCGCAGTATGTATACCCTATCGGACGAGTCCAAGACACGCGATATCAATGTACAGTACACGTGAAAATAGAGCAAAGGGCTGACATCTACTGGATCATCATCGTAGACCGCACGTTCGATCAGCCGGATCGACTCCAGCTGACCTTCCGGCGCCCACGAGACCGATTTTCGCTTCGTCTTACCAGTGGTGTTGCCTGCGGGAGGCGTGCTCGCTGCCGTGATCGCAGGGGGCGTGGACACAGCCGGAGACGCTTTCCGTCCTTTACCCATGGACTTGAGCGCTTCCTGAAATGGATCGATCGACGACGGTTGTGCGACATTCGTATCCGGCTCCTTCTTGACATTCGCTGGGGCCTTCTTGAAACTGGGTAATTTCGGTTTGGGTTTTGGAGCCGAGAAAAACGACGAATCCGATCGCGAGTCTTTGACGGGTAGGGATACGGGCTTGGTTTCCTTCTTCACGGTTACCTTGGAGGACGACGCTGCAGGTGTGACGGCAGCCTTCTTGGCGGGTGGTGGTGCTTTGGCAGCTGGTGGCTCGTTCAGCTTCCGTTTCTTTAGTTTCACATCTGGAAAGAAAGTTAGCGCTCGTCGGTCCGTGAAACAAAGTGACGTGACCCACCCTCAGTCGGATTGGTTTCTGCCTGTTTCGTGGCAGTTTCAACCAACAGACGCCATTTCCGCTCTAAATTCGACGCCATATCCTTGATCGCTGCGGCAGGACGATGACAAACAGACAATCGTTAGATACATGAGGTTTTTCGCTTAGATTATGATACGACAGACGAGCACGTTTCAATGCAGGGGCAGACGTATGTATATCTCCATTGCATGCAGGGGTAAAATGAATTACGCTGAAACGGCGCTCACCTGGTGCTGGTGGTTCCTTGACTAGTTTGACGATGATCTTGCCCAGCTTTGATGCCTTCAGGGCATCAATTGACATAGGAAGCCTATCCACGATCTAAAGGTAGCTCATTAGGCTCATCTCGTGTTCCAGCAACTTGAACCAAACTGACGTGGAGCAACGGCATTATAGTTTCAACTAAAAGGCTATCGCTCTTAGCCATAAGACCGGCTTTCAACCATTCGCGAGTGATATCCATGGCAGCGACATTTTCCAGCCACGCTCGGAAATAATGATTACCGGCGTTGTCTCTGATTTTCGTCAATATCTCCAGCCGGGTAGTGGGATCTACGTCCTGAGAGCCAAAGTCTTCGATATGCGAAACAAGAGAGTTGACAGCGCCCGCTCCAGTGAATGAATTGGGCTGGAGGAAGGGTTTGATATCAGCCGAGAATTTGTCCTTTCGGACCTGAGGGTTGATCGAAACCGCGGGGGTGCTGGTCGATGTAGATGACGTGGACGGAGAGTAAAAGGAAGACAGGATACCGGTCATGGAAGTGGAGGGAGAATGAAGAACATGAGGAGAGAGCGTGGCAGGTTGAGATTGAGATTGTGCATGTTGATGTTGTGGGGAATGCGAATAAAAATGCGATGGAAGAACATAAGAAGGATTAATCGATAATGTAGGTTGTTGATACTGATATTGGGGTTGTTGTTGTCGTGACTGAGCTTGTTGCGTAGCTGGCACAACTGGGTTTGAAGATTGTGAATATGATCGAGTGGTCTCCGTATCGCTGGTCATCGTTAATGCGGGACTGCGAAATAAGCATGAGTTACCACAGGCCCGAAATGCTGATCCACTTACTCGATCATTAGTTGAGGCTGAGAGGGGGGAGGGGGTGGAGGAGACGCTATCTGCTGTTGAGACGTAGAGGGCTGCGACAGCGACGACGTGGTTGCACCATTCAGCGTCGAATAACTGGAGAGTGGTAACGGTGATGAAGAATTTGGCCAAGACATAGAACCATATGCCATGGCATTGTATGGGGCAGGGACGGTGGAGATGTAGAAGCTTTGATAAGGATGAGCATAGTATGATTGGGGTGGCGGTGATATTGAGGTGGACGACGACGGCCCTGTCCGAGCCAAATGTCAACAGTGTGTTCAAGAGCGGTGGAGCAAGTTCGTTGACGGGCGCCTAGAGAAATGCTTACCCGGTATATCGCCCAACCCAAAGTCGCTCAGATCCAATGGCTGCGCAGCAGCTGACCCTCCCGCACCGGTGTTGGGCGCTGAACGGTCTTTCCAGTCGTCGTTTGAGGACGATGCACCGTCAACATGGACGTGCTGGGAGTCGGGGACATTCTGCGGCCATTGATTTGGCACATTCGGGTACATACTATCCATCTGGACAGATTTTCTCTTTTTTTCTGCCGTCCCTTGGTTCTCAAGCGTTTTTGGGCAACACTAAACGGCTTATTTCTGTGCAAACGAGACGCGGAAAAAGCAGAGAAGAAACGCAGACGGTATACAAGCCTTTTCACCTTTCGCAGGGCGTTCAACAGGTCGCCACGCTCAACCGCCTGCGAGTTCTGTCTCTGTGATGGTGCTGAGGATTGAAGCGCACTGACCAGTCAAGGGTGCAATTAGCGTTGCCATCATTTTCGCCTCCGCTTCAAGCGCTGTTTCAATTCCGTAAGCGGCACGACGGCACGGCTGTGGCTCCTGGAAAGCGGTGCGCAGGAGCCTTTCTGAAGCGATCGTCCATGGTCTACAAGCCAAGGATGTCAACGTTCCATACCCCTGGCCGTGACCGTCCAGCGACACCGGCGCCCGATACGTAGGATTCCACACGGTCTAGGTCTCAACATGCAACTGCGTCCTGCTGTGCGGCAGGCAGTGGGCCCTGACTGCACGTCGCCCGCTCTCTCGATTCCTCACGAATTCTCAAAACACAGGTACGACGTTCTTTGCCATTACCTCGGTCGTGTAGGACACTCGTGTATTAGGCCTGGCTGGCCGGTCGATTCGTATGAATAGCAATGCTTACTTGATGGTTAGTTGGGTTTCAATGTAACGAACCTAATAGGCATCAACAAACAAAAGCTTATAATTGCAGCTATCAACAACACTAGTCGATTTTCACACTACCAAATCCTTCCTTGTCTCTCCCTCCCAACTACCCTAAACGCGTCCCCACACTTACTTCTGGCCATGCCCCCAAAAATTCCCAAGGAACAGCCCTCTGACGTAGACACGACAAGGACTGAGGTCAGTATGCGCGTCGCGGCAAGGATTGCTTATCTGAATGCCCCCTTCTATCTGTAGTTCATCACCAAATTATCCACTGCTGCCGAGGCGATGCGCCAGTTCGGTAATTTCGCAGACGCGCTCGCCAAGGTAGTTGCCAAAGCGCCACTTGACGACCCTGAGGTCGTCGAGTCCTTGCAGGCCGCCATCGACGCGATTCCAGCCCCATCGAAGAAACGCAAGCTCACGGCCTTAGGTGGGACGGACGAAAGCGGTAAACGAAGGAAGCGAGAGAAGAAGCCCAAGGACCCCAATGCTCCCAAGGCCCCTCCT
Source organism: Xerocomellus chrysenteron (assembly GCA_038093415.1). NCBI lineage: Eukaryota > Fungi > Basidiomycota > Agaricomycetes > Boletales > Boletaceae > Xerocomellus > Xerocomellus chrysenteron. The sequence continues at coordinate 54,394 of JBBPSD010000070.1, forward strand.
TCTGCGTACATCCTCTTCCAGAACGACATTCGCAATGCTGTTCGCATCGAGAACCCGAACATCCAGTACAGGGAACTTATGGGCCTTATTTCTCAGCAATGGAATGGCCTCCCCTCGGAGAAGAAACAGGTAATCGTGCAAGTGTTTTTTCGGTGTCGATCGCTCATATCTTCGCAATTAGCCCTACTTCGACAGAGTGACTGCTGCCAAACAAACACACGAGGAGGAGTTGGCCAAATACAATGCGTCGAACCTGAACCCTGTCCCATCAGAAGGGACCTCTAAGACGGCAAGGAAAGAGGCCGAGCCCGCTCAGAAGCCCGAAAAGAAGGTTGCCTCTGTAAGTTGTTTATCAGCCTTACGTATTCATATTTGAACAGAAGCGATAGAAACCAACGAAGCCTGCACCTAAATCAGCTGTGACTGTCGCCTCATCAGATAATGAACAGTCGGAAGGGTCTGACAATGATTCGGTTGCAGAGGAGAAAGACGAGGACAAGATATCAGACGATGGAAGTGAGGAGGAGGAGGAGGACAAAGAGCCCACCCCTCCACCCGCCAAAAAGGCGAAAAAGGCTGACAAGAGGAAGTAAACAGCCGAAAACGATGATCCTGTGTTCAGTTCATTCATGATACGTTACACTCGCTGTTGGTTAGGTTTTTCTCTCGACTTCTTGCTGATACTATACGTGTTTTTTGTCGATATTTCTTACGATACATACAGGATCTTGCGTACATGATCATGATGGCCAGATTATCCGTGATTACCAAGTGAATACCACCTCAGAGCTGCGCTCGGGCCGTTGTGTAAATGCTGCGTAAACGACAGCAAAGCGGTGTCCACAAGACACAATCGTGGGCACTGCCTGACCCATCTTTCAATCTATAAAACCCACCATCTCCCTCTCACACAGACCATACCGCTTCTTTTACCGCCAGCATGTCCTCTCCTCCTCCCAACCCGGATGCGAGAGAGCTCCCCTATGGCTGGATGCAACAGTACAACTGGGAGTCCGTATCTCTCGCCACCCTCTCCCCGATCGACACTGATTACCTTCCCGTGCAGGTACAGGCAATGGTGCGCCACCCATTGACAGTGTAGGTGAAGTGTGCTTATCCCGATGTGTAGGTACTACGTGAACACGCGCGAGCAACCCCCGCGTTCCTCCTGGGAACATCCCCTTGGCCCCATTCCCCCGCCTGGTCCTCCCCCTCAGGCTGACCGCTCCTTCAGTCATTCCCCATACGGTGGCCGCCCCCCGCAGCAGGGATACGGCGGATACCCCCAACCCGGTTATGGACAGCCCCCTCCCCAGGGCTATTACAATGGCCCCCAAGGTGGATACGTCGGTGGTGCCTCCTATGGCTCTCAGAACAGAGGTGTGTTGGGAAGCTTCTCGATATGCACTAATATGTAAATTACGTGTTTTGTTAGCCTATTATCCTGAACAGCAGGTCATTTACGCTGACAAGCCTCAGAAGAAAGGACCTGGCATGGGGACAGCACTGTTGGCAGGTTCGTTGAGGTAGTACTTGATAACCATTGAAGCTAACTTGGATTTTGGAATGTAGGTGGTGCCGGCCTGGTAGGCGGTGCGCTCCTGATGGAGGCCATTGAGGATCACGACGAACGCGAAAGAGAAGAGGGCTATGAACAGGGTTTGTACTGAGTTTGTCTACCGTTCGATTCCTGAACTTTGCCTGGTAGGGTACCAAGACGGTTACCAAGACGACTTCGGTGGCGGCTGGTAAATTTCTGTGACCAAAGTGGCTGCCTAACGTAGTCCCCATAAGTTCTTCCTTTACGTCCAGTGGATTTGTAGAATCGATTGTACATGTTTGAGTATCTTGATGCCATGAAAGCTCGGTTGTCGCAGGATGCATCCGACTGTCTCCTCGTTTTGTTACTCAAGTTTGTGTACTGTGTTCGAAGTTGGGCCATCCAAGGGTCACCGCGGAGGGAGATCTTCGTCGTTTCTTCTTCCAGCCATGCCAGTGGACGCACGCCAGTCACGGTTAGCAAATGTGGACGCCTTCGTTCTAGTTATCAGAACCACCCCTGAACAGCTTACATATGTAGGCCTGCCAGTCTCGCTTGGTCGCTTTCAAGCGCTACGTGAGGCTCACTTTCCGCCGCCTCGACCATTCGGACCTTCGCCAACCATAAAGCCCGAATGAATTACCGTGACGATGGTGCGGGCTCGCACTTCAGCCTCTGGCAAAGCCAACCGGGACTTGGACGTGGTAGCGCACAGTGAGTTACTTCCGATTAACTAACTGATTTGAGGTTATCATGGATGGATCAATGACCCTACCGACGACCATAGGTCAATTTACTCTGCAGATAGTCGGAATTCCAGGAGCCCGCTCAGCGTCAATGAGGACGGCGCCGTCACGGTAACCCACGCTCAAGCTTATGCAAGTGCTGTCAAGAGCGGGGAAATCCATCCCAGTGACCGCACCTTGTATTATACTATCGAAAGGAAACAACCAGAGAGAAAGGGAAAGGCCAACCCACAGTTGGTTCCCTTGCAGCTTGGCCACCCTGGATCTCCTGGACATGGACTATCGTTTGCCCAACGCCTCTATGCAAGCGCAGTGAGCCACGAGTCTTCGACCCCGTCTTTCAGCAACATCCCCGTTCTACCACCGATCAAATATGCATCCTCAGCTCTACCGATAAATGGTGGGAATCAATCCTCGTCCGGTGTACCACCCCGTAAAACGTCGCTCTCCACTTCGTTGTTTAATACCAACTCAGAAGTTTCGCAGTCTTTCAACCCCGCTGATCTATACCACAATAGTGTCACTACGCATGGATTCCCGTCCCGGGGCTCCACCAGCCCTGGAGTTATCGCGACTGGTCCTACCCCGCTGATGCCAGCGTTGCAGATCCCACACTCTTTGCCTGTGACTCGTCTGTCGCACCCAGCTAGCCCTCAGACATCTTATTCCTCGTCACGAAACTCCATTCTTCAAGTTGAAGTCCAAAACCTCCGCCCGGTGCTTCATCAATTCCAAACTGTATCGATGGATGCTCAGTCCTCCAGTTCCCCAGCAATTAGTATTCATGAAGCTTCGGGCCTTCCGCTTCCGCCATTGGAGCAACAACTGGTGACTCCCCCTTCATTTCCACCGCCTGCCTTCGAGGAACACGAACGACTATCCAATTCATCCGAAGTGGTCGTGGCTGATGTTGCGCCAGTGGTTATTCAATCACTTGCAGCCATCCCTCACGAGGATGGCCTGCCCGATAGTTTGCTCCAGCCACCACCTGAGGCTAATCACGAGGACGTTCCATTGTACTCGCTCGTCGACGACCAGCTCCCCCCACCAGCGTTTGACGATCCTCAGGCGACAAATGCCACCGAAGCATCCGTCGAAAGATCTCTTGTGGCACACCCCGAAACTTTACTCGAAGAAGAAAATTTCGCGCCGTCCTCCCCATCGCCCCCTCCGTTGCAATCTCCACCACCGTTCTCGCATGGTTCCGCTGCTTGTGCGCCCGGGAAGGCACCGGTGTACTCTCTTGCAGATAAAACCTCGTATTCTGTAGGTACGAGTAAAAACATACTTCAAGGCGCCAAAATACCACTCTCGCCTATCACCATCGGGCGCCTATCTGGCCCATCATCGTCTAACCTAGCCAGTGTGGTTCCGACCGACTTCCAATGGCACAATCAGCCACCCTCGATATCACCACCAATATCCCCTCTGCCCTCTGATCTTCACTCTCTTTCAATGCAATCTTCTCATTCCCCAGATCACCAGTCCAGAAGGACTTCGTGTGATTCTCTTTCGATTCGTAAAAGCACGAGTATCTCCCCCCCTCCGGTCAACTATCAGACTAAACCTACCGTTACGCAAAGTGGACAGCCATTCCTTCCACCTCCTGCGCCGCAAAGGTACACATCCCAAGCCTACTGGATTCAGCATCCGTCTGACAGTCCCATAAATATAGTGGCTCCAGAACTCCAGAAGTTTCAAACGTGGTCAGACCAGGGAGGCGTGACCCCCATCAACCCATTGCCAATGTGGTTGAGGATAATGTTGCCATCGATACTCTCACGCGTTCGATGTCTAATATGATGGGATGGCCCTCATCTGATACACACTCTCTTGCGTTTGAAACTCTGCCATTTGGTAGACAAAATATTCTTGGAACATCACCCGGAAACCAGCAGAACATTACTACTATTCCTGGCTCTCACCCTTCTGGGACACCTAGGACAATAGGTTCTCTGAACCAGGAATCTAGGTCCGAAGCCGAACGTTTAATTCAAGAAGCATATCGGCAACCTACCCACGGAGAAACCGGCGGAAGGGCGGGATACAGAACCCAAGGATCAGGCTCAGGTTCGCTGCATGATTCCTGACAAGGTTACGGAATATTGACCTGGGCCACGATCCTCACAGCGAACCCGTCAGTCGTTACCAACATCTTTTCTTCACAACATTTGCCACGTACAATTTCCTCTCTCGGTCCAATCCCTCCGCCATATTCACACGACGAGCTCCCGACAGAGTCCGTTAGTCCTGCCGGAAACGAATTCATTCTTGGCCAGTTTGGTGAGACGGTAGCACTTTTCCCTAGCAGATCATCCGATTCAGAACGACACCATATTGCACCGAGTCGCTCGTTCCCGGATCCGGTGCAACCCTCTCATTACTCCATTGATCGAACCGTTCACGGTCCCGTCCCGTCTTCTGGGTCTGTTCCTCCCAAACAGGGAAAGCTTCACTCGCTTAAAGAATTGGATCCCATGAAGCGTGGCGGCTACGGTTTTCCTCCACCTCCACCTCCGCCACCTCCCCCAATTCCGCCACCTCCGCCAATCGCGTTACAACCTTGGAATGTTTCACAGGCGCCTCAAACTTCCTCGTACTCCCAGGATGGCGCAAAGGATCAGCTGGCTCCCGGTATCAAGGCACTTCTAAACTCTAACGATCTTGCCAGGAAATTCGCGCATGACGCGCTTCTGACTCCGTCAGGTGCTTCCGGTGCTTCCACGTATACATTCTATGGGACCAATCAGCGCTGAAGCTTTATAGTAATTGAGTTTCACCCTTGTGTGGAAGCTGTTTGCGATAGAAGTCACAAGTGATGGATTCCATATGTATGAAGCATCGTGCACTCCCGCGGGATCTGTAAGGCTGCATTGTGTGTAATGCTTGTCCGAACGTCCTCATAAATGGACAATTCAATTCGTGCGGTTTCGCGTGCCTTTTTCATGGAAACCCTTATGTTTGGACTTCCGTCCGTTGACCACGCAGTTTGTCCGTCTGGGAGTTAACGAACACACAACCAAGAAATTTCTACCTACCGACCCTTCCCAGATTGCTCCATGCCTGCATGATCAATCCTCCCAATAATTGACACGTCTACAGTATGAGCAGCAGGGCCGGGGGCAGGCGAATTATTTTCCCGGTAATGAACCTTGACGGGTCACCATCCCGAGTCTTTGCAAGTCTCATTCCCGACATTGTCCGCTGACCGGAGCGGAGCGTGTCCTTTGAAGTTGAAAGCGAAAACAGGCAAGGTTCAGTCACCCGTCCGTGCCCTAAGGCTACAATAGCTCGAGCATCGCTTTCAAACCTTCCGTTCAAGTCTTTTCAAACTCGCTTGGATCTGGAGCCGAGATTAGAGTCTTGCCTAGGTAGGCAATTTTTTCATCGATTACCCACCTTCACACTGAGATTATCGCCGCGTTGGAACCGTGGTAGTGGTCTGGTTACAATCACGCGGCGGAAGCCAACGTCCGAGAGATGTAACTTTGATCCAAGAAATTTACGTGCTGTACATGTACGCACGAGATGATCGATGAAGACATCTAGCCATATCCGAGGTCCGTGCGTCCAAATCTCGAAAGCTGTCTTTTGTTTTTTGCTCGGCCGAACCACCAGCTAGCTCATCTGCGGAACGCTTTCCACTTTGCCGCGTGGGCTCGCGAAATAGCGGGAGGGTATGTTCCTCCAAAATACATTCCCACGCTTGATTAATTGTGTGTACAATGTCTTGTCAGTGAATCGGGTCCGTTCCAAGGCGTTGCTTCGGGCTGCTGAAACTACTATTCCCAAAGTCAACAGAGTAGCTGAGGTCCTCGAATCGACAAGCAGTACTTGTCCAGAAGTCCTCCGGAGTACAACAATTGCTACAGTCGACGCCAGTACTTCTAGGCTATGGATCAAGCAACTTCATGCAGGAATACTCGACATGGTGAGATGAGAATGAACATCGCGTTGTCGGCACTGTGCGTTAAATTTCGATTCTAACACAGCTCAGTTTCAATTTGTGTTGCTGACGTTCGGAGCGTCTCTGGATTGTCTTGTGACTGCTGCGAAAACAGCGGACCGCGAGGGGGTGCAACGACTTAACGCGAAGAAGGCGCCACCGTCTGTACAATGATTGTACCTTGCGTTTGTCAATTGCGATGAATAAATCTATGAGACAAGCGTATCATTTGGCTTCGTTCTCTCGACCCGTTGGCTTCTTGACGCTGGGCTGTCCGCAAATGAATATACCACTTTGCCGCGAGATATCCGAGATAAGTATATGGCTTGCCAGTGGCATGGCCCCTGATCAATCCTTATCTCGTTTTAGAATTCATTGTCAAATAATAAAATGTTTCCGGAAAACCTACCACTCTTCCGAGCAGGCTCGGGTCAGAGTGCTGCTGCGGTTTCAGCTTGGTGGTGGCAGAATACACCAATGGTCACCGGTCGCGCTTGTGGCACAAGGCAGTGAATCACGTGATGATACTAAATCCGTATGGCAGTTCCGGCGCCACTAATTAACAACGACCGCTGAACGCGTTTGTAATTTTTCTTCTCGCGACGCTCTTGTCTTCCAGGTCTCCCTGTGTAATTCCCACTGCCTAGCCATGGTCCAGACAAGAAACCGTGGTCGAAATTCGAGAACGCCTGCGACAACAACGACTACGAGCAACTCGGTGTCCCCTCTTAGCAACGCAAACTCTGTGGAACCTGAAACCCCTGACACGTCTGAACCAGAACTCCCCTCAGTGAAAAAACCGGTTGCTCATGCCTCTGTTGTCACAAGAAACGCTCGAAAGCGCGCCGCAGAAGATGTAGTAGACATCGACGTTCCACCCAAACGAAGAGCTGTTGCAAGTGCTGTGGTCGTCAAGGCACCTCCTGTGCGTGCTTTGAAGACAAAGGCGAGAATGTCCGCATTCGTCTCCAATATCTTGACTGAGTCAACCAAACTAATGTAGATCGAACCCACTCCCGCGCCAAAGAATAAGGGCAAGGGCAAGGCGAGGGTCATTGATACGCCTGAACCTGACGACGACGAGTCCATATCTGAAAATGAGCTGCAATACGGTGGGACATATGAGGAATCTGATGAAAGTGGGTCCGACGACGAAGTGGTGCCAGACTCGGAAGAAGAAGCACTCATGGTTAATGCGGCCATCGAGGCATCCCACAAGACTGCCCGCCGTGAGACTCGACAAAGGTCCGGTGCTGGCCCATCAACTTCCAGGAGTCGTGTCACCGCTGGCGAGGCTGTAATGGATACTATGGAGAGCGACGAAGAATTTTATGAACACTTTGCTAAGTCTGACGACGAGTCAGAGTTATCTGTGGTGGAAAGCTCTGATGACGAGCCCGTGACGAAAAGGAAAGGAAAGGCAAAGGCGAAACCCGAGAAGGGGAAGGCCAAGATTTCTACCGAACTTCTGACGTGGGCTGAAAGAAGTGAACAGCGCCGTCTCGCGCGCCAGGAGCGAAATGAAGCCAAAAGGGAGCAGCGTTTATTAGCTAAACGGCTTGGCCGAAGGTTAACTTGGGTATGTCCAAGGTCCGCTTATCAGACGGGGTTTGTTCAACATATATCACAGGCGGAGAAGACCTCCTTAGCATTGGAAAAATATCATCCAGAACTTAAGGTTGTGTGGGGGGACCTTGAAGAACAAGTCCCTGTGATTACTCCCGAGAAGGCTGAACAGCCAGCTGGGCTCAAAGTCACACTCTTGCCGTTCCAGCAGGAGTCCCTTTGGTGGATGCGAAAGCAAGAAAAAAATAGTATTTGGCACGGTGGCCTGTTGGCTGTAAGCGTTTATCCCATCGTCGTTCTTTAAGGTACTGAAGCTTTTGGCGTTCAAGGATGAAATGGGGTGAGGCGACAGGTCTTCTTCATCGAGGATATCTCAAATCTTTGTTTCGCACAGTATGGGAAAGACTATTCAGATGATTTCCCTCTTTGTGTCCGACTTGAAGAGGCCCAACCTCGTCATTGCGTGAGTGTCCTTGCATTATGTGTTCGTGTCTTTTAATGGTAGTAGACCGACTGTTGCAATTATGCAATGGCGCAACGAGATCAATGCCCACACAGAGGGTATGAATGTTCTCGTTTGGCACGGTGCTTCCCGCATTGTTAACCCCAAAGAACTCAAACAATATGACGTCGTATGTTAACTTAGGCTGTGCTATGGTTCAGGCAATGCTGATCATGGCCAGGTCCTCACCAGTTTTGCTGTAGTAGAAAGCTGTTTCAGAAAGCAAGTGAGCGGTTTCAAGCGTAAAGGACATATCGTTAAAGAGGCTTCCCCCCTTCATCAAATCAAGTGGAACCGGATCGTTGTATGTTTCGCATTAGACGGTTTTCACAACGACGCTCATTTCACCTGCATATACCGCGGGTCCAGCTTGATGAAGCCCACAGCATCAAGGAACGCGCCACTAACACTGCCAAAGCTTGCTTTGAATTGGATAGTAGCTATAAGTGGTGTTTGTCGGGCACTCCGTTACAGAATCGTGTGGGAGAGCTTTACAGCATGATTCGTTTCTTAGGAGGGGATCCATTCGCGTTCTACTTCTGTAAGTCATATCTTCATGATCCCATGCTATCTCACAACTTATCCCTTAGGCAAGAAATGCGACTGCAAATCCCTCCACTGGAAGTTCTCGGACAAAAGGAACTGCGATGGTATGTATTCTATGTCCATCGTTCGAGTGATGTCATACTTAAACTTTATCTTGTAGATTGTGGTCACAGTCCCATGCAACATGTGGGATATTGGTTCTCCGTCTAACGATACATATCATCTCATTCCTCATCCCTCAGACGTGTTTCTGGAACAATGAAATTTTGACTCCCATCCAAAAAAATGGCATGGAAGGGCCTGGCAAGGCGGCTTTCAAGAAGCTGAGAGCCCTTTTAGATCGTATGATGCTTAGGCGAACAAAAGTATATTCGCTCACGTTTTTTTATACTTCTGAGTCCTAACATATCCTAGATTCAGCGCGCAGACGATCTTGGACTTCCCCCACGAACGGTTGTTGTTCGGAGGGATTACTTCAGCCCAGAAGAGAAAGAGTTGTATCTCTCACTGTTTTCTGACGCCACGCGTCAATTCAGTACCTACGTTGATTCGGGAACTGTCCTGAATAGTGAGTTAACCTCGGTTTCTTGATATTTTCTCATCTCACTTCTCCGACCAGACTATTCCAATATCTTTAGTTTGTGGGTATATCCCCCAGGTTGTGTCTCAGTAAGCTTAGCTTGTCTTTATCAGGCTCACCCGTATGCGCCAAATGGCTTGTCACCCCGACCTGGTTCTCCGCAGCAAGAGCAACGGCAACACCTTCTTTAGCAACGAGGAACTCAGCGAAGCCGCCGTTTGCAGGCTCTGCAATGACATCGCCGAGGACGCTATTCAAGCCAAGTGCCGTCATATCTTTGACCGCGAGTGTATGAAGCAATACTTGGGTACCGCTGGGGACATCAACGTATGTTTCCTGTGGATTTACCCCCCACCTGTCTCAATCATAGTCCGTCCTAGCCGGAATGCCCAGTTTGTCACCTCCCCTTGACAATTGACCTAGAAGGGCCTGCACTTGAGCTAGAATCGATCGTGCCGACTGCAAGGCAGGGCATTATTGGACGGTTGAACCTAGATACCTGGCGCTCATCTTCAAAGATTGAAGCTCTCATTGAAGAGTTGTCGAATCTTCGTGCACAAGACGCCACCACGAAGAGCATCGTGTTCAGCCAATTCGTTAACTTTTTGGATTTGATCGCGTTCAGATTGCAGAAAGCCGGCTTCCAGGTCGGTGTGACGCCGCCCACGTTATCAAAGTGCTCATGTTTCCAGATATGTCGACTTGAGGGGTCGATGTCGCCTCAAGCTCGTGACGCCACCATCCAGCACTTCAGTATGCCAGAATGTTTTTCTTAACTTGTTCTTGTTCCTGACATTCGACCTCCAGTGACCAACGTCCATGTAACTGTTTTCTTGGTGTCCCTGAAGGCCGGCGGTGTCGCGCTCAACTTAACAGAAGCTTCGCGTGTGTATCTCATGGACAGTTGGTGGAATCCCGCTGTCGAATACCGTAAGGATACCTAGCCTTCCATGGGGTTCGTGGCATGGTTTATTGATCGACCCACAGAAGCCATGGATCGCATTCACCGGCTTGGCCAGCACCGACCTGTCCAAGCAATCAAGCTCGTCATAGAAGACAGTATAGAGAGTCGTATCATTCAAGTGCGTGTCCCGTATCTAATTCGTCGTACATAACAAACCGCCTCTCTAGCTCCAAGAAAAGAAATCTGCCATGGTCAATGCGACGTTGTCCACCGACGAGTCGGTACGTGTCCTCTTTTTCGGCATCGTCCTGTCGCTAAAGTTCATGACAGGCTATGGGTCGCTTGACTCCCGAGGATGTGCGTATGATTTTCCCTACTCATGAATTGCCTTGGTTCACCTGCCGTGTTACACACCTAGCTCGGATTCTTGTTCAGGGTACGTTTCGCCTGCACTTTCCTCGTCCCTTGGCTAAACATCCTGTTTCAGCTCTAGATGACATGAACACTGGATCATGCGAACGTGTTAGAATGGGCGAGATTATCACTCTCAGGCCCGACCTCGTTAACCTTCTTATTTCTATGTTATTCACTTGATACTGTAACTTTCCGTGGGTGTTAAATAATATTTGTTGCGACATTTTTAGTTGTCCGGGCGATATTTGCAGCAAGAAGCGTGCACTACGGTCGATTCTCTTATAATCACACACCCCATCGGGAGGGGTATTCGTCATGAGGGAGTATGCGTTATCATGGAGGTTGAAGCAACTCGGGAAATCGGAAATGCTATGGGTTATCTGACAGTACAGTAGTTGTACTCAGCTGGATCCAAGTAATCTAGGAGATAGGGATCTTCGGCCAGTCCCCAGCCTCTAAGGCCTCTTTCTCTAACTCCAGAATAGCTTTCCCAAGTTCGCCAGAGGACTCCAACTCGAGTTTCTTCGCATCCCTCCCATAAGATTGACTGAACGCATCCACTACTCCCTCTACCACGTCATGGACTTGAATCTTCTCCCCGGCCGCCAACGCTATGCAACCGGCTTTCACATCTGCTAGTCCACAAGCGACCACTTTATCAAACCACCCCAGGGGCTCGTGGGTGACGTTTATTGCAAATCCGTGCGTTGTGAGTCGATGGCGCACTTGGACGCCGATACTAGCAACCTTTGTCGCAGGGTCCAAAAATACGCCAGTGTATTCCGAGGGAACATGCGTGAATTTGTGCGCGCTCGACAGATAGCTTTGGATCGTTTTTTGCATTTTGCATATGTATTCGCGTATGCCGATGGGCGGAGACGTGCGACCCAGGTCAAGGAGAGGATAACCAACGAGTTGGCCGGGTCCATGGTAGGTTAGTTGACCGCCTCTGGAAGTCGTGATGAAGTCGGCACCAAGCTTCGTCAGACGAGCACGCTCCGTCTGGAGTTCGTGTTCGGTTTGCCGACGTCCTGTCGTGTAAACTGGCCGATGTTGCAATAACAAGAGGATATCATGATGGGATGATACGCGTCGCGAAGCGAGCTGGATCTGATGAATTCTCTCTTGCAAAGCAAGCGTCCTCGCGTAGGGTAGAGGCGTTTGAAAGTAGTGGTAGAACACAGGCGGCAAAGACATGTGCGGGTTATTCAAACTATAGCGTAATGATGCATCGTACTGTGGCATTAGTAATCGGCGAAGTGAATTCTCACTTGAATTCCTCGAACCAATGGAGGGGTTTCCAAATCAAAGGTTGTCCCACGAGTGCAAACTACATAACACCCATCCACTCTAAGGGCGCTACATAACGCAAGTTTCACATGTTTATCTCGCCGCGAGGGCAACCGTGAACACTGCAAGTGCCCTGCAATTCCCCGGTTGCAAGTCGTCTTGAAACTCGACATTACACAGATTCAGACCCTCGGAATGTCGTCCAAGAGTAAGGGGTTCACTCTCGATGAGGTTGCACAGGTAGACTAGCCTCGATTTAGCCTCGTATGTTGCACGGACTCACATCTAACCGTAGCACAACAAGCAGGGCAACCTGGCAAGTCTCTTCATTCGACACGACTACGTCGCTCACAACCCTTTGCAGTGGATCATCATCGACGCCAAAGTCTACGACCTCACCCGGTTTGCAGACCTCCATCCAGGAGGCGCCAACGTTCTTTACGCCCCCGGCGTCGGTAAGTCGGCCCATCCCCATCTCTACACTGGCTCACCCTGAACACCACACCAAGCCGGCAAGGATGCGACCGACGTCTTCTTCGGTCTCCACCGCCACGAAGTCCTCCTGCGCCCACAATACGCGCGCCTCCAGATCGGCACCCTAAGTGGCCAGACAGAGAGGATCAAAGCCCCTGCCCCCGGCGCGCTCTCCCTCATCCCGTATGCTGAGCCGACGTGGCTCAGCCCCGGGTTCCACAACCCGTACTACAACGACGGGCACCGGCGGTTCCATAGAGCCGTCCGGACCTTCTTCGTAGAGGAGGTCTACCCCGAGGCCATTCGGTGCGAGGAGAACGGGAAGCGGATCTCGCAAGAGCTCGTTGACAAGCTTGGGTGAGTTCGTTTGACGTCGCGTTTTCGTCGGGGCGGCCTAGGAGCCCCGTCTGGCGACCAACTGACGCGGATGTACTGACACGGCTGTACATGTACGGTGGGCAGTGCGATGAACTTTTTGGCGATGCGAATCGGTCCGGGGAAACATCTCCGAGGACGTGTGCTCATGGGTGGGGTTGTCACGCCGGAAGAATACGACCACTTTCACGAGGTGCGGCTCACGCTTGTGCGACCGGTCTCTCGCTCATACCCGACCTTTTTTCGACATAGCTCATCCTCAACCTGGAACTGGCCCGTTTTGGGACGCGTGGTTTTGTGGATGGGTTGCTGAACGGTGGTGTCATTGCCCTGCCCCCCATCCTCAATTTCGGGTCGCCGGAAATCCAATCTCAATATGTGCCTGAAATCCTTGAAGGAAAGAAATATATTGCACTTGCCATCACAGAAGCATTCGCGGGAAGTGATGTTGCTGGCATCCAGACGGTCGCAGTGAGAGACGGCGATGATTGGGTGGTCACTGGGACTAAGAAGTATGTGGCATTCGTTTCTTGCATGACGATAGTACGATGCCAAAACGTTTGAAATCGGAACAGGTGGATAACGAACGGGACATTTGCGGACTGCTTTACCACGCTGTGTCAGACTGACGTACGTATCACCCCTCTTCCCGTTGCGGGCTGATAGCATTGTACTTGCAGCAAGGTCCCCTGGTCCTCCTCATTCCCCGCTCCGACAATGTTTCCACAAAGCCTGTCAAAACATCGTACTCGTCCACAGCCGGAACGGCATACGTGACGTTTGATGGCGCACGCGTCCCCGCGTCTCACATGCTTGGAAAAGTTGGACAGGGGTTATATGTCATTCTAAGCAACTTCAACCACGAGCGGTGGATGGTGGCTGCTACGAGCT
>JBBPSD010000071.1:0-67763 GCA_038093415.1 Xerocomellus chrysenteron
CGATCTATTGCACTCATCACCGTGCTCCAGTTGAAGGGACGTCGTCGAGCATGACCATCGATGAAATTAGCTTTGCGATGCTGGAATCTTTGCTCGTCTAGATGAGTGTTGAAAGCCCTGAAATGTCATTTCCGCTGTAAGACCAATGTCAAGGGATTGCGCTGTCAGCGCGTCAGCATCGGTCCCTTGAACGCGAACGCAAGATGTGGACCTCCATTGACAGATTCGGAAACCGCCGAACTCCACTTTTGGCGCGTTCCTAGTATGCCGGCCGGCTTGAAGCAAGTCTCATACTGGATGCGACGGGCAAGTATTCGACATATTCCAGAAAGCATTGGGTACAGAATGTTTATTATCACTTGGGTTGACATTTCCTTGTCGCGTCCAGTGTTCCAATTCGTGACTCCTTTATCGACAGTGAACATATGTTGTACTATCAAGGTCATATTGAGGTACATCCCCTCCGTGACCATCATAGTAGCCACACAACGGGCACGAGGCTCTTGGCCCCCTCAAATCCCGGTACGCCGACATACCCCAAGATGGACATTACCATACCCAACTTGATCACCGTTACCCACACCACGAAGTAACGTCCCCGAAAGGGTCGTCGCAAGTTTCATCTCAGTAAGTTGTGATGTCGTGGGCCGTATTAGGATCGATCAATCAGTGGCACATTCAAGGTCGACGGCTTGGCCAAACCTCGCAAGTTGTGTATTCATGTGCCTTGCATCCAAGTTTTGAGCATTCTCTCACCCAGGCACTGATATGTCACTAGCTCTATGTGACGGACGATTATTTCGTCGCATTTCCCCCCTGAGTCCTGCCAGCCGCCGTATGCAATGTATTCTCGTTGGTCCAAGCACCAATGGGCGGTGGTCATCTGACATTCCCAGCCAGCAACGACCCTCGTAAGTTTCACGACATACTTATTTTGTTTTTCTCCTCGTTGCTTGGCTGTGACGGAATGGCAGGTAGGTACGCCTGACCTCTTCCCACCAACATGCGTGTTGGGCGAGCAGGCTGTGCGCAGAGGGGCGCAGAGGGAGGGGAAAGAGGTCCTCCTCTCCGTATAAAATGGCAAGTTGTAAAACAGCTCACCATCAGCGAAAAGCATCCCATCGCATCTCGAACAATCGAACTCACCCACTCTAAGCACTAAAAAGATGTTCATCCGCTTCTCTACCCTTCTCCCCGTCGCCGCCTTCATTGCATTCGCTGCCGCCGCACCCGGCGCGCTCGAAGCTCGTACCGACTCCTCCCAATGCAACACCGGTTCACAGCAATGCTGCGCCTTTACCCAAACTGTGGGATTTCCCTACTCCTTCCACTTTCGCCTTTTGCGCTAACCACGGCCCACGCTGCAGTCGACCCCCACAACGCTTAACTACTTCAGCGGACTGCTCGGGATCGCCCTTCCCACTATCGACGGTCTCCTCGGGCTCGGCTGCAGTCCGATCACGGGCGTCGGTCTGGGAACTGGTGCTACGTGCACCCAGCAGCCCGTCTGTTGCACTAACAATAATTTCGTAAGTTGTCCCTCTTTTTCTGAGCCCACGAGTGGAGGCGAGCGGCACTGATCAACATTCTCTGCAACATAGAACGGGTTGATCAACCTTGGCTGCTCTCCCATCAACCTCAGCTTCTAAGTCGCTGAAACATGAGACGCTCTTCAAGTTCGTTCCGGCGGCTCTCGAAATATTTTCTTTCTCTGTTGGTTTGAATAGGGTTTATGGTATTTCGTATGTAAAGGGATTGTGATCGAATAAATGGATCACCTGTAGGTGTTAGAATGCGCCTGAAAGAAGAAGAACGTCATTGAGAGAAACTCGCCTCTGATGATGACATGAGCTATGAGCGAATGAAAGACCAGCGGTTGTCGCAAAAGGTAGCGCAGATCGTCTCGTCGACGGAAATAATATATCTAAACGTCGGAACCTATGATGATGATCAGCGCGCCGATCAAGCCACTGTGCGTCGGAAATTGATTGCAAGCATTACCTCGAGCATCATTATCAACCAATCAAGCATCACAAGTAACACGTTCCGTGTAATGTATCCTCGGTCTGCTATTCCCCTTCACCGAACTCCAAGTTGAGGCAATCCTACCGTCGCTGTGAGAAAAATCCACGTTCGCCACCGAACAAGAACGTGGAAGTAGAGACGTACCACGCAATCCGCGTCTTCTTTCGTCACGGGCACTGGCAGCTTCGTGGCCTTATTGGTAACCTTTTCCTTGTCTCCGCAGCCCCACCCCAGGGATGGCTCGTCTGCGAGACGCTCTTGTCGTCGTCGCTTGATAGCCATGGTGGTTCATCGGTCTAATCAAAATCTGAGAGAGTGATCGCTCAACGACCTCTCGTATCGACTCTCGAGTGAGTTCGGAGATCTACTGCCCATTTGAACTTGGCGACCGTGTCATGCAGTGCGACATCAGTATGTAGACCAGAGGTATGGTGGCCGTCTGGCAAGTGTACCACTGGGGACCAGATCTTGGTATTTTTCTGAACTTCCGAAACGGATGCTGGAAACAATGAAGACCGCCAACTCACAAGGGGCGGACTTCGAAACGTACAATTATACCGAACTTCAACTTGAATGCTTCGTCAGCCATTCCGGATTGCCTTGAAGACTCCATACCAAAGCTTTGTGCTCTAGACAGCCCCGCAAAACACCATGTTGCATGAACCCTCGAGAACTCGTGGAAATGTACATTGGCTCGACCTCGCCTTTGTGCCAGAGGACACCACTCCAGAGAACCAGAGGTTGTCTTTGTCACTGATTTGGAGATTGAAAAGCAGGTCGCGAACAAGAAAATGAATGAATAATTTGGCCAGGTCGACTGTATGGCCCATCAAGGAGGAAGCATTTCTTGGCAGGAACACTTAACTTCCGATACCATCACACACCTTACATTTTTCGTGCATCCACCAAGTGCATCACTTAAGCTTGCTACGGTCTCAATTTTCTCCCTCATACTCTTTGGCGAAAAATTGAAACCCGTGGTGGATAATGGGTGGTAAGTTAATCTGCCCGTTTACGTGGCTGATTATGCTCTTTCACACCTCGTGGAATACCACTCTGAACACAATGAGTCCCTTGTAGGACTCTTATTGACCTCCAGAATCACATCTCCACACATCGGTAGATCTATGCATGTCTTGAGTGGTTTCACAAGTGGATGACAACAGTACCATGTCTGACACTCTATGTCATCATTCGCTTCGGGCACCTATCAATGCTCTGTCATTATTTCAAACGCCACCACCTTGTTCAAGTCACACAGGAAGACGACCCGCTCGTTTACTGAGCGCACGCTTTATCCATGCCATTCTTTTGTGCGTAGTCCACATCCTTCTTGAACATGGTGCAGATCCCCAGTGTTTGGTCACCCTTGTTTCTAGCAGCCCTGGCAATACCACTTGACGATAGACTCGAGATTTCTGCATGCTATACGCCGCCGGGTGCGCCACGGCACTCGATGACATGGGCCTTTCACCATTGCATCTCGTCATCCACGCGCGAGGTCGTTCAGTGGTTCGTTCTGGCTGGCCTTCAGTTACCCTCGGACGTTATCCTTTATACTACGTCGAGTTTTCCCTGGACCCGCATCGACATTGAGCGATTTCTCTCCATACTAGAGTTTCTCCTTGTCGATGGTGCGCCTGCGGTCACCCAGGATGCGCACGGGTGCAACGCGCTTCATCTCGTCTCTAGCAATATATATGGTTTTGATGACACGTCCGTCGGGCGAGTCGTCCGGATGTTGTGGGCGCGACGTTCATTGCCAGAACGACGCGGGTGAGACTCCGCTGCATAGCGATGTCGTCTCGTCTGTCGTCGTATACGCCGGACGGCTTTCTTAGTCTGATATACTCAGGGATGGGTCAACCCCCGTGGACTCCCAGGACGACTTACCATCAGCCCTTACGACCACAAGGAAGTATCGCACACCAAAGGTTAAACGAATGAAACCTTACAAGTATGAATGGCAATGAGCGCACGCTTTGGGCCCGAATCGGCACCAAGAAGAGGGGTGCTGATTTAAACTCAGGTAGCAGTGACACAGAAAATGGACCACCCAGGTGAAAATTGCACTGAATGATATATAAAACAAGACACGAGGCACATCCACAGGAAGACTCTGGATAAGGTTCACGAGGCTAGGTTCATAACGAAAATGTTCGGCGCTTTGAACCCAAGACGGGAGCTGGTGTAGTGATCCTTCTTCGACAGCCCTTCGAAATAGATCTTGTCCCTGAGCCAGTCTGCGAAGCCGGCACATGAACACAGCATAGTACTCGGACCATACGTGACACTTACCAACTCGTTTGTAGCGGTTAGGTTGCGGGGTATTATAGTACATCGCCCCGGGCCATCCTCCGCTTGTCTGGTTGTTCTGAGCGACTCGCTTGACTTGTTCTTGCAATCGTGCTGGAAGGGAGGAAAACTCTGCTTCCGTGATGTGATTCTCAGTGTACCTAGTTTCGCGGAATCAAATCCAAATCGTCAGCCGATCTGTCATGGGTCAAGGAAGCGCTCGATAAACGGACTCCTTCCATATCGCGCCGCAGACGTCGCCCGTGGTGACGCCTCGTTCGTTGTGAACAATCGTGCACCATGGGCTGAGTTCAGTGATAATGATGAGGTCCGTGACACGCGGCAGTGTGGCTGGTTCGTCTTTGGCAGTGAAGGGGATGTCACGATCTCTAGCTTCGTTGTTGAACCCTCCCGTCGAACCTGGCAGAACGAGAAAGGCATGAGTATACAGCCAGTTGCGTCGACAAAATCCATCGTACCAGTAACGAGATTGAATATGAGGTGGAAACCGGGATCCGTGCCTTGGAGGATGGGGTGTAGCTGGAGTTCGGTGTTGAGTAGGTAGAGATCGGTCTGGGATAATACTGGACCATCTAATCCAGGAAATACGTCAGGAGGGTCTTTCGAGAATCATCTTATCGCTCACAGCTCGCACCAGCAGCCCATTTGCTCACTGCCGCGTCACCCATGCTTCAGTGTGGCGTTGGTTCAAGGGCTACCCGGAAAGGGTGAACAGGGGGAGAAATTAGAAAGCTCTGCGAGCAGTGTCAGACCAGCTGTTGAGGAAGTGGTGATATTGAAAGGGAACTCACCGAAAAGAATAAAGACCAATACAGGCGAAGTGGAGCCTTTTGTATGATCGGAAGCTGTGGCAGTGTGACCGAGCTGATTAGATCGATCTGAGTCACAAATTGCACCGCTCATTCCACACGGCCAACACACGCTCACTGGCAGTCTCACAGCTTGACATTGAAGCTATAGTAAATCATGCCTCCAAAAGGTGGTAACGCAAAGAAAGAGAGCGGCCGTGCAAAAAAGGCAGAGAACGAGACCAAGAAACAAGAGGCGGCTGCGGTTGACAAGGTTTACCGATCTCATTATCACTGCTCGTTGACAGCCAGTTGATCCTGTGCGACCTCAGGAACGTAAGGACGCTGATAAGTGGGCTGATGGTGCCAAGTCAAAGAAAGCTAAGGAGGAACGGGAGGCGAAGCGCCGCGAAGAATTGTCGCGCAAGGCCGAGAACGCGCGTTTGCTTGCAGAGGAAGAGGCAGCCGCGCCATCAAAAGCCAAGAACGCGCCCAAGGCTGGGGGAAAGAAGGCTACAAAGGCTGTCACGCCTGCAGGGCCTGGCGCAATTGCTGCGGGTGAGGCCCTTGAACCAGAGAAGTTCACTCCCCCAGAGAAAGTGGAAAGCTATGCGGCGACTGGAATCGACAATGCACTCGATCTTCTCGAAGTCGTCACCGCGAAGATGGACAAGGCGAGTGTTGGCCAGCAGGCTGCTGGCATCGAACGGCATCCAGAGGTCCGTCGTCGTTGACTCATCTGTCACACACATGCTCATTCGCCTCCTGTGCGGTAGCGGAGGTTCAAGGTTGGTTTAGTTCTAGCTTTTACATCATCCGAAATCCTCAGGTAAGGCACAGGCCGCTTTCGAAGCTTACAAAGAAGAACAACTTCCAAATCTCAAGGTTGAAGTAAGTACCTGCATCGGCCTCTGTGGCACAGCGTTGACCGTAATTCCTTAGCATCCTGGCTTGCGGCTACAACAATACCTCGTCAGTCACATGTTTACACAGCTTTCTAGTCGGATCATCCACTAACGATATCGAGCTGACAGGATATCTTGTACAAACAATTCCAGAAGTCTCCGGATAATCCGTAAGCGCAGCAACGCTTTTTTGCACAGCCGATGTTAATCCTTGTTCCACAGATTTAATCAGGCAACAGTTTCCTACGATGCCTCCAAGGAAGAACGGACACATGTCCTTAAGGAAAAACAGGATGCGGTACAGAAGAGGATGCGGGTTGGATCAGATTGAGGAACTTCCCCGGACGGAACGCAACATTTCGGGATGTTATCCGATTCTTGTAGAGTTTAAACGTTTAAGTCTCACAGTTTTTGATCCTGTGAAGGTCAGCTCAGAATAGTGGTATAACACTCTTCTAAATATTAAACCAATCGCGATCATCATTTGATAGCAGACAATGAAGCTTAGAATGAAACATAGCAACGCAGTGACCACTGACGAGACAATCGCCTAGGTCTTCTGAAAGCGTTCCAGGGAGAAGATATAAGTAACCGCATCCAAACACCGCACTTTGTTCTCGACCGTGAATGTAGAACACAGGGACCACCGGAAAATACGACAGGCGACACAGCCGAGGCTGCCGCAGTGTCTCGCAGAAGGACAGCGGTGCAGAGGGTGCATTATGTAATCAAGGGACAGCAGTATAAGACCTAGTCCCAAGTTGATAAGAACAACCCAACACCCACAAGCGACAACAAGCGTACTGTCATGCCTTCGATATCCATCATCTCAGTCGATGCGCCCTCACATATGCCAACGACGGGACCGGAACCAACCAACACCCTTTTGATCACCCAGATACCTAGGGACTTTTTCCAACCCGTAATTCTAGAAGCACTCCGCGACTTCTTTTCTCTGTACGGGGAGATCAACCAATGGGCACCACTATCGTGCTTTTCACGTATAATCGTGGTTTACTTTAACGAAGCCTCGGCAGAGCAAGCGAAACGGAACTGTGATCCACTACTTATCCAACCAAGCCATGGGTGAGCAGGGAGTTGCCTTGTCAATGTTCATCCGCTCATCAGATTTTTAGTTCCTCGACCACTCTCCGGGTCTTTCGGGCCGACCGGAGTCCATTGATGACTCTCTCGCCGCCATCTGATGATAATTTCTTGCGACCACCGCCACTGGACAAGAATTTCTTGATTTCTCCTCCGGGATCACCTCCAGTAGGCTGGGAACCAATTCGGGAGGACCCACCGAACAGAGCGACACTGGCGGAGGATCTGATTACAGCGTTGAAGAAACTCCAACTCCGAGAGCGACGCGGGGGCAGAGAGGTATTGCTGGAACCAGAGGATGGTGTCGGGGTTGGCGTGTACGTGGAGGATGCGGATGAAATTGATAGTGAGGATGACGGGGACGAGGAGGTGGACTGGGAGTATGGGACCGTGTCTCCGGCGTGCTTGAGATGGAGACCTGCACCTACGGCTATGCCCCCAATGCCTCTCACTCTGCGGTGATGTTGGTGAGTGGACGCTCTTGTATCCTTTCTTCAAGGATGATACCTATCAGACCTGTTCCGAGCGTTTGGCTGCGGAAAACATGTATTGCCTTTTTTTTCGCTGATAAATCATTACCGAGTTTGCGTCGATTGCTCATCGCTGACTTGTTTGCGTCTTTGCAGGTGGGATCACTCTATGTCGACTTTAGACCATTGTGGCTCCGCTTCGCATAAACGTGTCAGGCTTTCTCATTTCTCTTTGCATGGACCATGGCTATATTGTTGTATTGCAAGTTCATAGGTTTTAGGCGCATGCCCGTCTTCATGTAAACGTACGTTAGCAAAATTCGTAAGCTCCTGCCAGTGCCAGTTTAATTTAGTTCATGAGGAGTCGCATTATGCCGCCCTCCGTATGGAAATCCGGTGGTAACCCCTGTTGTCATCGAGCTTGGCTGCAGTCACCCACTTCTCAGAGTCTCGACCGATCCATTAGCCTCCATTCTAACGATGGGCGAGGACACTGAATTGACACCTGCACAGCCACAACGCGGGTGACCGAAAATGGATTAGCCGAGGTTATTGTTCTCTGTCTGTATTGTTCTTTGTTGAGCAGTAACCACGTTCCTTTGTTCTCCGCACCCAACAAAAAGGATGCCTACCAGGTCCGATTCCACCCACAGGAGCGCGTTGCTCTTTCCCTATTCCCTTTCTCTTACACGTTCATTACACTCGTTCGTCGGCTCGACATGTTGTCGAGCATCCTTGCCGTTTCTCTTGCCTTTGGCGCGTCTGTAGGTGAGAGTCATTCATTATCCAACTTGACGTCCACCCACTAACACCATCCAAGTCGCGCAATCTCCTTCTGTCATCTGCGTTGCTGGTCAATGCCTTGAGGGTTATTCGAATACCACTAGTGAGTCACCTCCGTGCAGTAGAGCTTCGTTGTTCATTTGCGCTTCCAGTCGGCAGCACTTTATCAGCATCAGGGCAGTCCACTTCAGTGCTTTTGCTCCCCGGGCAATATACCTCTTCGACGAACCCGCAACTTCTCCATGACCTTTTAACGTCATCTTCGGCCTCCTTGTCTCCATCAGCTGGATTCGCAAACTCGAGTTCAGAGTCATCCATCTCATTACCGCTTACGGTGCAGCTTCAGCCAGGCATTGCAGTCTACCCGCAGGCATTCTACTCTGGTCAAGGATCTTATACTGGTCTGCCAGATTCTCCAATCGCGAACGCATCCACATTAAGCGCATCATCATTGGCACTTTCTGGAAACGTTTGGGCAGAAGTTTCTGCAGGTAGCAACAGCCGAGTCATCGTCTGGAATTCGATACCTGACGTCAGCCAACTGCCTGAGACTGCCTCCGGCTCGCTCTCCCTTCTGAATTTGCAGTCCACTGCGTGTTCTCCGCCCTGCTCCGGCAATGGTGTTTGCTCTGCCTCGGGTACATGCACGTGCCCAACTGGATTCAATGGAACTTCCTGCGAGTCGTGCGCCCCCGGATATTTTGGACCGACATGCAAAGCTTGTCCTTCAGGCTGCACGTCTTGTCAAGATGGGATAACCGGCACTGGCCTTTGCCTTACTCCGATCGTGACAAATCCTCCATCGAGTTGTAACTGCGCCAATGGGGAGTGTGGCGCCAATGGCCAGTGCACTTGCCTTCCAGGCTGGATCTCCGCGTCAAATGGTACTCAGTGTGCTGCGTGTGCGTCTGGTTTCTTCCTCGATTCCAGCGGGAACTGTGAAAGTGAGTGGATTATAGAGTTCTGAGACACATTTCCTGACCTCATCACAGTTTGTTCGCTTGGCTGTGCTGAATGCGCAAATGATTCTGGCGACTGCATAACTTGCAAGTCAGGTTATACTCAAGACACCAATGATCGTACGCTCTGCGATGCTGTTCAACAGCAAACCTCCAGCGGGACTGTGTGCCCCAAAGGTAGCTACAGTGATGGGTCCTCTTGCCAACCTTGCTCTCCCGAGTGTCAGACGTGTGCAGGGTCCACGTCGAACGATTGTGTTATCTGCGCTTCCGGTACTTATTTATTCAACGGCACTTGTGTGCAAACGAATAGTGGCGGTGTTTGCGAGAGTTCATCTCTTATCGCCAACAACAACAAGCAAGAGTGTGACAGTGCGTGCTACACTTCTTTACCTTCAGATCTCGCTAAACCGGCTTTCGTAGGCTGTGGACCGAAGTGCACTTCTTGCCAAATTCTGAATTTCAATGTTGGCTCGACCCTCAACCAGGCTCAGTGCACTGGTTGCTTACCTGGTTATGTCCTTTACCAGGGAGCTTGTGTGCAAAGATGCCCTTCGGGTACCTTCCTATCTCCCACGGATAACCTTACTTGTACCGGTTCGTAACGTGCGAACGTGGTTTTTATGCGTGTTCACTTACTCCTGCTACAGCATGCTCTTCGTCGTGTAGCAGCTGCTCTGGAAGCGCCAATTACTGCCTGACCTGCAATAATGGTCTACTCGCTTCTAATGGTTCCTGCGTCAGTTCGTGCCCATCGAACACATTTAGCTCATCCGGTACTTGTGTCACCTGCCACCCCGATTGTGCGACCTGTTCGGGCGGATCTTTCAGTCAATGCTCAAGTTGCAACAAGAATCTACCGGTCCTCACGAATGGTCGTTGCCTAGCTACCTGTAGCCAAAATCAGTACTTCGACACTACCTCGTCCACATGCCAGTCATGCGATGGGAGCTGCGCCAGTTGCTCGGGTTCAGGTCCGAACAACTGTCTCGCCTGTTCTAGCTCTAGCCAAGTCCTCCGCGCGGGAGCCTGTGTTGCTGCCAATTGCAATAACGGAACTAGTGTGGTTCCAGGTCTCGGTGCATGTCTCGCGGAGCTCGTCCCCTCTTCCACTAGCTCCAGCTCTCTTCCATCCATCTCAGGTATCTCGACACCCATAAGTACGACGACGCAACCTTTATCGTGGTGGGAGATTCTCCTCATGGCGCTCGGATGTGCGTTTATTTTCGTTGCGTTCTTGTATTGCTGGCGCCGTCGTGCACGGAAACAACGCGCAAAGGAGACCGCAGCTTTCGCCTCTGCCAAGGCCCTCAACCATAAGTCCAACTGGAGGCTGCGTCTCGTGCGTTTCGGCGAAAGGTTGTTTGGACGCTCGCCAAGCCAGCATCGTCCGGACTCCGAGGAGATTGCGCTGTGGAAACTGCGTGCTGCAGAGGAGGCACGACACAATCTGGAACTGGAGAAGCTTATTGGGGCGTACGGGTTTTCGAGGGCAAGTTCCCCGCACGAGCCTAAGCGAGTGGAGTCGCAAGACTACGAATCATACCATTCTCATCAACGGTTATCTGGGGCGTCTTTGTATTCCGTAACGACCGGGATGCCACAGAGTGGGCCTGAACCCCGGCAACCTGTGAAGACGAACCCGCTGACCTCGCGATTCTCCTCGACCACGTTCGGCTCGTCGGTGCATAAGAACCAGAGCTTGACGAGACGGGAACCTTTTTCACCCAAGCCTCAAACAGATGCTCAGATGTTTGCTGCCTCAGTTCGATTGTCACCCCAAGCAACTCGCGAATCTTGCCAGGTAAAACCAACGAACACGGGCGGATCACGCAACAACCCGTTCCGTTACGGTAAATGAAACGGTTGCCTTTGCATTCCCATGTAATTAATGAGTTTCTTCGCCACATGGACGCACGACACAATTAGATCGCAGTTATTAGAATGTATGCTTTTTAAACTCCCTTGTCGACACTATTTTACCCTTGCAACTACCGTCACTGTATCCATTCCATTTACCCCCTTTGTCCTATTGCATTATATTTAGTATATACGCTGGTAGTCAATGTAGCAAGATGAACGTTTGCAACCGCACAGGTTACGTATATTGAATGTGCCTTGTCCCTGGGACGAACTGTTGAAATGACCGCGAGAACGAGCGTCCATTTGATGCAGTGTGGCGGATGGTGGTGGTTGTCTATCCTTGGCTGCGTCCGAGCCTACGCTTTGGTCAACCCACGTGCATGTGCACAGGACCCAAGGACACACAATTAATCAATAAATCTGGATATACCCGCACCGTAACAGCATCTCAGCCGCCCTCCTGTAATGGTTGGCAAGCGTCGACTGTTTTAAGCATGATGAGAACGGCCAACTTCGCCTCCGCTTCCCCTTCCATTCGCTCCCCCGCATCTCTATCGCAGCGACGTGATGATTATGTCCGTTGGCTCTGTGGTGGGGAGACAAGCCCAGGCTGCCCAGCCCTCGTCCTCCCAGGTATGGTATGACGACATCCCTGGGTCCATTTGCGATCCAGAAGATGGTCCCTGGCCGCGCTCGTTCACGCATCTTGGCGCGTCCGAGGCTTGGGGAAAGCTCGCGCAAGCGTCCGACCCGCAAAGCTTGTCCTACGACGCCCGCGGACGGTGGTGTGCAGACGCGGTCAACTTTCAGCCGTTCCCTGGAACGAGGAGTCAAGATCGGTACGCAATGCAGCGCCTCGATATCGGTGGGCGGACGTGGATGTTTACCGCCGTGTTTGATGGTGAGTCTTGGCGATGGCGATTTGCTCGATGAATCTGACGGGTTTTCTTCGCAGGACATCTCGGTGACGCGACTGTGGAGCATGCGGCGTATCACATGCCCATCATAGTACGGCAGTTTCTCGAGGAGATTACGCGGAAGCATCGTGGGCGCGTTGTCCCGCCGCCGCTGATCGCGGACATGTTCAGCAGTGCGATTCAAGCATTCGATGATGCTATTGCCAACGATGTCTTGGATCTGTTTTCGGAAGGGTTGCAGTCGGTCAGGCATATGCCAGACGAAGAGATCTACGCCATCCTCAACGATCATGCAACGGGTGGGGAAAACTTCAAGAAAGCACGGTTGTGCATGTATGGCACCACTGCACTTGTGGCGCTCGTCGACCCTGACCATGAAAATCTATGGTTGGCTAACCTCGGCGATTGTCAAGGAGGTGGGCACAGAATTCACTCTCATCGCTCTCTGGCTGATAGGCTGTTCGTGATCAGTCATGATCTCAGAAACCGAGCACCGGACGTGGAATTTCGAGGTCCTGACCACGAGCCACAATGGCGCCAACAATTGCGAAGTACAGCGCGTGAAGAACGAGCATCCAGGGGAGCCCGAATGCGTCGTCGACGACCGCGTTCTCGGTGCCATCGCTCCTTTTCGATGTTAGTTAGGATCTCAGGGCTTTCGGCCTGTTGCGTTTCTTTCACATGCTTGCGTCTGATCGGGCTTACAACGTCTCAGGTATTGGCGATACGCCGTTCAAGCAACCGCCCGAGTTCACGAGGCGCATCCTGTACAACCTCTTCCTTGGTGGTCACGATACGTCCCCATGGGAGGAGTTCCTCGTCAGGAACTTGACACCCCCTTACATATCTGCCATGCCCGAGGTGACGCATTATCCACTCGGTTCGTCGCAGAAGCGACTGCGGAAATACCTTGTGTTGGCTTCCGACGGGTTTACGGATATCTGTGGGGAGGCTCAACGGAGCGTGATCGAGCGGTGGTTGCAATGCATGGAATCGGGGTCAGAGTGCCATGAGACGGATAATATGGCTTTAAAGTTGCTTTGGCAGGGGCTTGGAGGGGACCTAGTGGGCGTGTCGAAGGTGTTGACGTTGGACATGGACGTACCTTGGCTGGATGACGTTTCGATCGTCGTTCAATCTCTGTAGGGGACTGGGACATTGTGAACGTGGGTTCTTGGGGATACCACACTACTAACCTAGTATTGTACTACATAGTTGACGTGTCGATTGTGCACGCATTGTTTTTTTGTCACTGCACGTGATGGGATGTTGTTTGTTTGTGATCTCCCCAAGGTCTCCCGTCCCGACCATCATTTATCAGCACCGACGTTTTTGATCGCATCCAATACTTGGGAAATCGCTTAAGCTCTCCTGAGTGACTGTCATTGTCCTGCCGACATCGAACACACCTGTGTCTTGGAAAGGCACAGTCGGCGACCATTCCGTGAGGTGCAGATCTAGGTCCCGTCATGGTGTGAGCGAGAACTCTGACGGTTGCCTAACATTTTAAAAAAAAATCCCACCCTAGTAACATACAACAATACTACATACTGGATCACTATCGTGCCTACCATACATCATTCTTCCCAAATCCGTTACCATTTTTGCTTAGACATCCATACCACTGGCAGGCCCCGCCAGACCCTGTGGGTGATAAACACCATGGAAACCAAAACTGACGACACACCCCATACTCGCTCTGCCCACCTCCTTCATGCTCTTGGTGTCCAACATCAGTAAATGACTCTTTTCCGCAAAGCCATCTAGCACGACGCTCAGAAGCACGCCGTCATCCTCTGCGGTGCCCTTGGGATTGGGAACGAATATCGGCTCGCCGGGACTGTGACCCTTCACGGACCAGTATGTCGGCGTATACTCGTACTTGACGATACCGTCAATAGATGTACCGCAAGGGCTTGGTAAGGAAGCGGGGATTGATGGCGGGAAGTTCGCACGAGTGGTTGTGCTCGGCGGTGTGCACGGTGACAGCCTCGCGAGCCTCTGATGGAGCGCCGATAATAGTACTGACGCCGGGTAACCGCCAGCGTCGCAAGAACATGTCACAGCTCCCACTGTACTTCTCGCCTACATAGTCGAGCGAGCCAGGAGAGGTGGATTTGATGCTATTGTAATAGGACCGTTTGATGATGTCAAGGTTTTTGGAGATCGAGAGGTCGGCGATGATGTCCATCTGCGAGGGATCTGAGGGGGAAGGCTCCTCCCAGGCGTTGACAGTGTGAAAACAGAAGAAAGGGTCGCATTCGTATTTGGCGACGACACCTTTACCGTGTTTGCGGTCGATGATGTACCACAAAGCTTTCTTCGACGAGTTAAATGGAGCAATGGCGTCAAGTATGTTCTTCTCCCACACGACCTTCGCACCACCCCACGAATACTGACCACCCCAAACACACAGAGTGAAGTAGTTCTCCGTGATGAGCGAGGAGTGCAAGTAAGCTCCGGGTGCATCTGTAATAGTCGCCAGAATATCTGTCCTTCCCATATCAGCAGACACGCGGAAGATCTTGTATGTCCGTTGTCTGCCAAGAGTAAGGTTTTAGTTAAAGATGAGTCTCCAGTGACCGGGTCTGACTTGGCGTGAGCGGCGGAAAGGGGGCCGGTAAGTTCGGGATGGAGGACAATTTGTGTGGCAAGACCCCATGATGGGTTCGAGTGTTTCAGAGTCGATTTCGCGTACGTGAGCTCCGTCTGTCTTGACCCAGAGAGACTGGATGCCGGATGCATGACCCTCCTTCTTCTTCCCCTTGCTCGTATCAACGTCCGAGTCCTTCAGACCAGGTGGATTTACGGAGAGCGTGACACCAACGTTGATTTGATCCTGAGGCCGCCCCCGTTCTGGAATGAACATCTCATGACCTTCCTGAAGAAACTGACACACTGGCAGGGATCACGCTTCTGGCCGAAGCTGAAACCGGTCAACTTGCCGGTCTTACGGATGCTCCCGATGAGTGGGTCGACGCTTCGACGAGAGTTGTAAATGACACGTATGGAGTCGTCAGATTGTATGATTTTTGAGAGAAGCTGTCGAACCAATGGTCGACGGAGAAGGTTTTACCATTGTCAGCATTTACTTGGTAGCCATCAGGACCCGTTCGCTACAAAGTGCCTGAGACATAGGATGGGATGTTCCCGAAGACTTCGAGCTCGACAGGGTTCTCTCCTCATGAATGACGTCAAACTGCAGCAAAATGCGGTCAGCGACGCCACAATATGTAAGGAGAGGCAGGATGCATCCCACTGGCAGCATCGTTGGAACAGTTGTTGAACGACTTGGACATTATGGAGTGAGTAAGGCTTGAAGGTTAATGATTAATGATGGTTCAACCAACCCCTTTTGATTATGAGACGACAGCAAGCAGTGCCGCATCATGCCTCTCGATCACTGCATTGCCGGCAGCTTCGTCAGGAAGATTGGTCATGCATCATGCATCATCATGGGGTCATTCTGAGATGACCAATCCGCATTGCCAAGTTGCTACATGTTTGTTTCTAAAGGTTTTGCCAAACAAGGCTGACCCCTTGGCCAGAAGCTTCCATGGCGGGAGTACCAGTCAATCCATCTCAGCCTCTTGAAGACGCGGATATCATGGAAATATATGAGAGCGATGCCAGGCCGATTGATGATACCGATTATACGACCGCTGCAAATGCTGTCCAGACCACCCAGAAACACGATCGCGAACGTTCCAACAGCCTTGGCCCGGACAGCCTCGTCGGCGCGTCGAGCGCGACAGACACCAAGAGGAAGGCGCAATATCTCGAAGATGATGGCATATACGGTGCATCTCGATTCGGTCATTTCGGAGAGTATATGCGGCGGAAACGAGCCAAGTTGCAAATTCAGAACGCGAACATGGACACGGAGGCGAGCGGCGAGGGAAAGAGTAACATCCTCAAGGGCATCTCCGTATACGTGCGTCTCTGTTCTACTTTATGTTCTTGAGCAAGTGAACATGTGTCGACGGGAATTGGATCTATGTAGGTGAATGGCTGGACGAAGCCGTCGGTGCAGGACATCCGGAGACTTCTTCTTCAGCACGGGGGCGTCTTCCAGCCATATCTGGATAAGAAATCGATCGTGTACGTGCGATATGCCGTGTTGTCGGTCTTGTGTGCGTGACCTTGTCCCACAGGACCCACGTTGTGACGTGTTCGCTCACTGCAGCCAAAGTCAAAGAGTTTAAGCATCTAAAGGTGGTCAGGCCTGAATGGCTACTGGACAGTGTCGCTTCCGGTTCTCTCCTTCCCTGGACGAACTACATTTTTCGTCCGGGCGATAGATCGGAGCAATCTCAGGGCTCACAGATCGGTCAGGCGACGTTACAATTACAGGCCGCCCAACCGACGTCGGTGACGTCTACGCCCCAAGCTGGACAGTCCAATTCGGGTGGGGCTGGCGGTGAAGGGGGTGCTGGCCCGAGCAAACAAGTCAGATCGGAGCCAGAGCCCTCTGGCTCTGAATGGGTTCTACGCCCCCTCTATTTGACAGACCCCGGCACGGAGGAGGACGCTGCGCGCGTCCCCGAGTACGCCGCACGTCGTTCGAACGAGATGGCTGAACGCGTGATGGCTAATCCTCAGTGGAGAGCGGCGCATACGTCCATCGCGCCCGACTTTATCGAAGGCTTCTACAAGAATTCGCGCCTACACCATTTGTCCACGTGGAAAGCAGAGCTTAAAGGTCTTGTGGCAGAAGCGCAAGAACGTGCGGAGAATGGCGCGCTGGATGGGCTGCCTGACGATGGTACCGCTCCTAGCGTACGAGCGAATTCTATGGACGATTTTAGCATGAGAGGGGCAGGGTTTGTTCTCAGGTCTCCTTCCCGAGCCAAAGGAAAGCAGAAAGAGGAGGATGTCGAGAGGGTTATCATGCACTGCGATTTCGACTGTTTCTTCGTCTCTGCTGGCCTTGTAAGCCGACCTCAACTTCGGGGGAAACCGGCGGTCGTTTGTCATTCTCAAGGCAGTCAGGGTGGTGCTTCCAGCACGAGTGAGATCGCCAGCGCGAGCTACGAGGCCAGGGCATTCGGAATAAAAAATGGTATGAGGCGAGTATTCTTTATTAACATGTATGCATTGTTTGACAGTACATTACAGTCTGCGACAAGCTCGTCAGTTGTGCCCTGAAGTAGTGACTATCCCTTACGAATTTGAGCGGTGAGTCGACCGACTCGGCCTGCGTGATAGATGTCTTATTCAATTTGAAACCTCTAGATACAAGTCATTCTCGCTTCAATTCTATACCATCTTGATGCGCCACGCGGATGACCTTCAAGCAGTGTCTGTCGATGAGGCCCTCATAGACGTGTCGTCGGCCGTCGCTCGTCTGAGGTCCGCTTCCCCTCTCTCTGCAGACGACTTTGCGGTCACTCTGGCACAGGCCATCAGAGCCCAAGTAAAACAAGCCACTGGATGCGAGGGTAGGCATATCCTATCTCGCGACAGTGCTCTGCTTATTGTCCTCGTAGTCAGCATCGGTATCGCGGAGAACATCCAGCTTGCCCGTCTTGCCACGCGCCGGGCGAAGCCCGCTGGATTGTTCCATCTCAAGCACGAAGATCTGCAACAAGTCCTCAAGCCACTCGATATCGACGACTTGCATGGTTTTGGTCACTCCACGCGCCAAAAAGCAAGGGAGAAACTAGGCGCGACGAACCTGGGCGAGTTGATGATGCTGAGCAAGGCGCAGCTCTGCGAGGCGCTAGGAAAGGGTACGGGAGAGACGCTCTACAAGGCTATCCGCGGCATCGACGATCGGAAACTCGAATCGGACAAACCTCGCAAATCGGTCTCTTGTGATATCAACGTGGGTTTTCTCCTTTTGGACTCGTGTGGCGTCCCAGCGATGCTGAGGATATGTAGTATGGTATCCGATTTGAGAACAACGAGCAAGCGAAAGAGTTTGTGTATCGTATGGCAGAGGAAGTTGCCAGACGCCTGGACAGTATCTCTATGCGTGGTCGCTTGCTGTCGCTCAAGATTCTGAAACGTGATCCGAGTGCTCCCAAGGAGGCACCAAAGGTACGTCAAGTCCTTCATTTCATTTAATATGGGGGAAGTTCAAAGTACCTCTAGTTCATGGGTCATGGGCTCTGCGAATCGTTCAACAAGCAGACATCGCTGACGAACGCGCAAGGCCAGGCGACAAGCGAAAGCAAGGACATCGGAGACCATGCTTGGCGACTACTCAGGTCCTGGGGTTTCGACCCTGCAGAACTTCGTGGGATAGGTATCCATATCCAAAAGTTGGAAAATAGCCGTAGCGAAGCCGTTGGACAAGCGAAATTGCCCTTCCAGACTGCGGATAGAAAACCTGTGTCGAAAGGTCCGGTGCCACCAAAACCTGTCGATGATACGCCTGAGCTTGTGGTTCAGCCGCCGTCTTCGCAAGGTGAACCTATAACTGTTGATGCACCTGTGCAGAAATACGCGGATCAGGTCGGCTTGCCGTCCCTTTCACAAGTCGACATGGAGGTTTTGGAAGCGCTACCAGATGACATCCGGAAAGAACTGGAAGACGAGTATCAACGTCGATCGCACTCGCCCATGGTCGTTGAGGTTGCACCCGCGCCGGTCACCTCATCACCCTCCAAAGCCAAGGGCCCGAACGTGAAACGTATCACACAACAGCTCGCACCTAAATCAGGGAGCAGCCTTTCGCCAAAGAAGAGTGTGCTTTTCGCGAAACGCGACACGCCAACGAGCGCGTCTGCGGTGCGAGTCTCCGACGCCGAACTACGCGAGTTGGACATAGACCCGAACGTCTTTACCGCGTTACCTGTCGACATGCAGCGCGAACAACTGATCATGGCTCGGCATGCTAAAAAGGGCGGTACCTTCAGTGAACGGCGACTCGTGATCAAAGATACGACTCGCGCGCCCCGCGAAAAGAAACCTTCCTATCTAAAGAAACCGCCGCCGAAAGCACACCGTCCCCTCCCCCCGACGCTGAAACAGCAGGGCAAGCAAAAAGGGGAGAAACTCTCCTTCACTGAGACGGACGACGTACAGCGCGTAATCGAAGCGTGGGTCGAAGGCTTCGAGAAGCACCCTCCGAATCAAAAGGATGTCGATTTCTTTTGTAAATTTCTCGTGCAAAGCGTGGAGTTTTCAGATGCGGGTATGGAGAAGACGATCGCTGTGATGAGGTGGTGGCTTGTCCTGTTGCGTCGAAGGTGGGGGGTACACGAGAGAGATCAGTCCGAAGTAGATCAAGCCAATCAGCGCGTCGCGTCAGAAGGTATAGGTAAGGCTTGGTGGAAAGCCTTTCGTGAAGTGAAGGACAGAGTCGATGTGGCCGCGCGGAAACGCTTCGGAGGAACTTTGGCTTTGACGTGACCGATCATATATACCTGCATATTTCATGACTACTGTACAGTTGATATCTCTGGCTCACGATACTAACAAGTGCATACCTGAGCTGAATACCCCCGAAATCTATTTGTCGCCTCTAGCAAGGAATAAGTCTACTGAATGTCCAGCATGCGTTCCCTGTGCAACTATCTCGAAGGTGGTATTCTTCAATTCTGCCTTTTCGAACGTGGAACGGATGTCCTCCTCTGTAAACCCTCCTTTGTGTGCGACGATGTGATGAACGTCCTCGGGGAATATCTCGTGCGTCGACTCCCCGTGAACAAGATCTGTGACGAGTAGCGATCCCCCTGGGTTCAAATACGTGACGAGGGTCTTTGTCACCTCCTCGATGGAGGTAAAATGGTGATACGCGGATGCACACTGTGCGAGATAGGGTGTGTGAATCGCCCGTGCACGGTCTCTGCTCGACACTATCGGGCACTCACGACTATCACGTCAAAGGTCATGTCTTCCAAACCTTGCAACCTCCCGTCGTGTGGGGTGACACGGACGGCTCTCATCTCTTCGGGCGGGATACCGTGATCACTGACGATCTTGTTATATTGATCGACCATTCCTTGGCTGATATCGACGCCGACAATTGATCTGGGGTCCTCTGCCGCCAATACGCGGGAGATGAGGCCTGTAGAACAAACGATGGAGGTGGTGTGAAGATTGCCTTTGAATATGGTTTTCGGCTAGAACCACCGGCTCACCTGTTCCACACGCAAAATCCATCACGGTCGTGATGCCCTGCTTGAACAACCCGGTGTCCCTCATCGCTTGTCCAATTTTCTCGGCCCGCTTCTGTGCATCGCGACGATCGTTGTACTGGTGTGCTGTTGCGTCAAAGTGGTGCTTGTTCGCTGTTTCGTAGTCGTCCGCGTCAGTGCCGTCGGGTGGTTGGTGCGACTGTGGCCAGGGGGTGTGGGGGTCATGATCGTGGTGCGCGTGGGGATGCGGCGTTTGTGACATGCTCAGTGCGAGTAAGCGAGCGCGATGGGGGCGGTCACCGTGCGACGACTCGAACGTGCGAATTTCGAAAGCATGGTTTTGAACGCCATCGAAGGTGGGCGTCTGATTTTGTTTCTCGTATTTTGGCCATATTTGTACTCGCAGGCTGCTGACCCGTTGAAAGGCGAATTTGTAGTGGTCGAATCAAGATTCAAACGTCGTCGATGACTATCCCGTTACGATTCTTGGGCTTCCTGACATACTATTCATATGTAGTACGGAACCCGCTCACCGACTCGGAGATCGGCACCAAAGTACTGACTATCAGTCGACGCGAATGTGGACAGCTGGCAATGGTCCACGGAAGAATCGGCGGTCACCGTCATCATGTCAATGGGTGTGGTGCGGTGCGCAAATGTCAGGAGAACGATCGGTATCATAGAGGGCCTCCGGTCCGGCCAGTGTTATTGCCGGTTACAAATTGTCAGTGCAAATTTCCCTACCAGCTATCTTCCACCGCCGTCCGCCGATTTTATCATTTAGGGCAAAGGCGCTCTCTACGAGTAAATAACTCATTAAATCATTCTGGTCCAACAATGAAGTGTTTCGTTGACTTCTTCAAGGATCGGACGCGGTAGATTACTGTGCTGGTGGAGCGCTGTCAATGGGCCTGTCAACTGGCTCGTCAGCGTCCCGCCGGCGCCTCTAAGTACAAGGGCCCGTCTGAGACAGTCGCCGTGCACCCCTTTCAAGTGCCGAGGTTCACTTGGCAGCTGCCGTCCAGGTACTCGTCCTCGATGTCGAACTTGCCATTTCCGGAAACTGCCTCACACTGTTGCGGCGACCCGAAGGGGACCAAAGATCTACCAAGTTGGCGCACAAAGGTTTATTTCACTCGTCCCGCACCTCCCTCATGATTAGTACTCCCCTGTACTCCCGCAGTTCTGACTTGCCGCTGGGACGTATCACTGTCAGCGTACTTGCTTGGTCGAGTCGTTATTGACCTCTCCTGGGGGCGCGCCATGAATTATACGTTACCAAGTCATTCCACAGGTCGAGCCGTTTAGGTTTAAATCCTCTGCATGACAATCCGCACTCATTTGCCGGTTAATGATGCCAACAAAAGGGCATACCCCGCAGTTGTCCAGATCCCGGTTAATTACAATGATCGAGGTTTGATTTTTCATTCCTAAAGAAGTCTGTATGGGCGATCCGTTTTCGTTTACACTTTCGTAGAAAAAATTCTCATGCTCATGTCAAGTCCAACTCCGTAGCATACCCTGGCTAATAAACCAGCGTGCACCAGTCCGGGAAAGATATCTCTCCGACCCATCACCATCACCATCATTACATTTCCATTTCTCAACTATGCTGACCGCCCACGATGCCATCCATGGTTGGTCCCCTGCTAGCGACGACGACGTGGAAGTGAACGTCTCTCAGGACATGTGTTTCATGACCATCAATCCCATTACGTCCACGAGCGCATTCCTCAGTCCCATTTGCCCCCCTCTCAATGCTACCCTTCCGAAAACCTACTCTCCTCAATCCCAGTCCATCCCTTTGGCCCCGTTGACGGGGGTCTCTTACACTGCCATCGCACCCTCTTCCGACCGGCGAGCACAGCGTAACCGGAATCGCGATCCTAGCTGGATTCCGCGTCCCCGCAACGCCTTCATCATCTTTCGGTGCGAGTACTCGCGCGAGCATGCGCAGGGTTCCCAGGAATCGCAGAATGACCACGACCACGATTCCAACAACGCCTCCGTTAAAACGCTCTCAAAGCGCGCCGCTGAGGCATGGAAGCAGCTCTCTCCCTCTGAAAAGGATCGGTACAAGGTGCTGGCTGATAGAGAGAGAGAGGAGCACGCTCGCCTCTACCCCCATTATCGCTTTCGCCCTATGAAGCGACAGGTATCGGGGACGAGTAAGAGCTCTTGCGAGCGCTCCCAAAGTCCCAAGTCAGCATCCGTGGAACGTCTACCTGCGCCATTGGCCCATTTTCCATCTGTATTAGCTACATCCCCGGAAAAGCCGCGCTCGAATCCACCAGTTGAACGAGCCGAGGTGTCTGCCCCCATGCCACAGGTGACAGGGGCACCGTTACCAGAGCCATCGTCATATCCCATTGACGCCTGGGCAGATGTGAGTACCCCTCGTGATAAGTATAGACCTAGGCTCACTCTTTACACTAGCCTGAGGTGCCACTCGGGACGGACTACAATTGTCCTGTGCCATTTTTCCCGTCGCCCGACGCAACTTTGCCGTCCGACTCATCACCACCTTCCGCTTCTGTTGAACTGTACTCTCCTTTCTGTACGTCAGCAGCCGGCATACCCCCTGATAATTTCCGCTGTAACGATTCCGCCTTTGGTCTTGATCTGACTCTCGAGGATCTGGAGCGAGCGCAGGCTCTCGAGGCTTATGCAATCGGTCTTTACAACCACGACTTGTTTTCCCCCTTTTCGTTCCCGGAGTACTATTGAGCGGGGTATCGGGTGCGGGGACGAAAGCCTATCCATTGCATTACATTTTTCCACCTACACTACTGTGTTCTTTCCACTGCCTAGACCTGGCTCACTGGGGTTCGTATGTGTATGCCATCCCTTCACTTTGGGTCTTTATGACATCCTGTATCATATCTCCTATTACTATGTACCCTCCACGACTTGTGTATACTAATACATCACTGAGCAACAGACGCCGGTATGATCTATCTACCAATCTATCTAAGACTCGCTGAAAGGACAAGGCTGGCGTTGCTCGCCCGAACCCAACCCCACCCCAGACCGAGCACCGTGTAGATTTATTGAACAGACCCGCTAAGCACAACCAACGACAAATAGCTGTGTAATTTGACTGTATCTTTCATTTTCATTTGACTCCATGTGAGGGGGGAATTTAAAATATCCAGGGAGTTGCGAGTTGGTCGGCGAAATCACCGCCCGCTCGGTGTCGTGGAATGCCGGACTTGGTCGACCGCGCCACCGAGTCATTCCTGTGGTCGAGAACGGCCCAACACATTTTTTGTGATTCAATTCCTTTTGAGCGAACACGGGTGCCCTTCAACTATATCCTCAGGCTGGGGCTGGTTGCGAGGTTTAATATAACGCTATGGATTGGGATTTATTCCCATGTACGCACATGTATCATATACGCGCATTGCCAATGATTTATGGTTGCGATTATTCAAGGCTGCTTTTGGACCCGTATGCTGTTCGGATCTTCTCCGATTTATTTCGGCGTTCTTCCACTAGACAATGCTGTAGCGGCTGATTGCACATGACATTTCATAGGAATGACACAACTTTGAATGTTTATATGAATGAACGAAAAATGAATTTCTAGAAGGGATATTTATTCACGAAAGCAATCAAAATAAATGAACATATAGAGGAAATTTTATCAAAGAGATTGGATTTTAAAGACAAATGTGTCGTTGTACACTATGGACACGTAGGGAGAGATGAAGAGAAAAGATGGTGTGTATTGATAAGATAAGCCCCGGTCCGGACGCCCCATATTTAGACTGACTTTGGGTTCACACGAGTGACAACTTCCCCCGCCCTCCGATGGGTTAATTTCAGCTTGAACCTTCGAAACTTAGTTACTAGAAAAACTCAAAGCTTCAAACTCAGACCTATTCGGTTAGAAGTACATAGGAAGAGGTAGAGCACCTGGTTCATTTCCAGTAAGCACGCACTTTCATCTCATGAATACTGAAGAGAGCCCTTTGCTGGGAGACCAGCTTCAGCCTAACACAGACAACCAGTGTAGCACTCTCCTCACCGAGAATGTTTACAATCGCTTCAACCGTAAACAAAAGCGGGTGATCCTCGCCATCGTGTCCCTCACCGGACTCGTTCCCAGTGTGTCTTGCATTTTAATTTGACTTTTTTCGTGATTAAATGGTTCCAGTGTTCGTCAGTGGGTGCTTTGTCCCGTCGATACCTCAAATCTCCAGGGACCTCGATTCAACACCCGCGGCTGTGAGGTATGTCATTCGAGCTGTCAGGTTCGCACCGTAAAGCTAGGTCCCTAGTATAGCCATAAGCCTTGCCGTGTTCGCAAGTGGCCTCAGTGTCATGTTCTGGTCTGCGTACAGTTCGTTCTGTAGGTCGCCGTATGTCTTCTGTGCCCGACATCCTTGTCGGCTGACTTCGATCTTGATCAGATGGCCGACGGGCGATATACCTCTGTGGAATGCCCTTTACGATTCTCGGTAGCTTCGCTATCGCGGCCTCTACTGACCTAGAAAGTCTGTTCTTTTGGCGATTCGTACAGACGTTCGGTTGCTCTGGCGGTTCTGCTCTCGGAGCCGCTGCCATCGGGGATATCTACAAAGTGGAGGAACGTGGAAGTGCCATGGGCACTTTCTATGGTGTGAGTCAGCCCACTATCATGGTTTGTCGTAGATGATATAGCGTCTATCACTTAGGCCACGTTATTTGGACTCGCGATTGCCCCGCCCATCGGAGGTAACTTGTCACTCCAGTGTCCCTGACAGACGTTGATCCTCGTACGGCCATTCAGGTGCCTTGGCTCAGTACTGGTCCTGGCGTGGCTTCCAAGCTGCACTGGGCGTGTGGGGTGTGATGCAGATGTTGTTGCTCGCTTTCTTCTTTCCCGAAACTGCTCACCCGGGTTCGCGCGGTATCGACAAAGCCGGGGGTCCGAAGAAGCTGTTGGTTTTGGTTAACCCATTCCGTTGCCTAGCTTTCCTACGGAGCCCCAATATCATGGCAATCGTACGCCCATCTCATCCGGTAGATGTTGGTACTCACACCATGACCTAATTGGTCTTGTCAGACATTGGCGAATACCTTTGCAGTCCTTTCGGACTATGGTGTGTCCTGTGGATAAATAAACAATTGTCAGTTGCTTAGTGATATCCCGGAACTGGCAGTACTATTGATACCCATTGCATATACCGTCGTGCGTACGCAGAAGGCTTTACGACTGTGTCTCCCGCTGACTTGTCCAAAGGGAGCTAAATATGGAATTGCAAGCGAAGGCCTGATCGGTGCCCTTTTCCTCCCAAGCGGTTTTGGCAACTTTGGTATGACCTCTCGTCTTACTGGACGTCTTATCCTATTTACATGTACAGTCGGGGCCCTGATTGGTGGGCGTATTTCTGACGCGGTGGTGCGACGGGCAAAGGAAGAGCGCAAGGGCATATGGGTCCCAGAAGATCGTCTTCGTGCGGTGTGGGTCGGGGGGCTTGT
Source organism: Xerocomellus chrysenteron (assembly GCA_038093415.1). NCBI lineage: Eukaryota > Fungi > Basidiomycota > Agaricomycetes > Boletales > Boletaceae > Xerocomellus > Xerocomellus chrysenteron. The sequence continues at coordinate 25,684 of JBBPSD010000071.1, forward strand.
GCTAATACCCGTCTCTGTCACGTTAGCTGGCTTCACGACGGAGTACGTTGACGGGATGATCGGACTTGTGATCAACCTCGTGTGCTTCTTCACCAACGGCCTCGGCGTAAGTCACTTCTCGGACATCTCTGACACTGATGCGAGTATCCATTAGGTAGATTTGGCACTCACGCCAATTGGGACCTATACCGTCGATATCTTGCCGTCTCGGAGTGCCGAGGTCATTGCCGCTATCACGTAAGTCTCTGTCCCATCCAAGGGGCATGCATGCTCTTGATGATCGATGGTCGTCTGTGTCGTTTACGTATGTACACCAGGGCTTTCCGATCACTGTTGCTCGCGCCCGTATCTGCGTTGTTTATACCCTCCGTCGAAACCATCGGTGTCGCCGCGACCAACAGCGTCTCGGGCATCTTGGCCCTGATTGGATATCTGTACGAGTCTCCTGGTCGTATCTGGGCGTGGGTTTTGACGAGCGACACAGCCTGATTTGGCTCACGATTCGATATGGCGAGCAGATGCGCGCATTCGTCGACGTTGGATACCCCAATTTCGACGTACAAGCTTTGAACGACGACGATACCACGGCACAAAATTGAATTTCGAGTGCCATGCCAGAGAAACGCACTTGGACCCTCGCGACGGACAGATCGCTCACAAAAATTTCACCGGTGGTTAACCCTTGGGACTCGGGGTGTACCCATGTTTTCGTAGATCATGATCAAAGATGAATAGAGCCGCATGCTTTGACTCCTCTTATGTTGGTCTATCTCCAAAGAGAGAATTACCTCGTCCACACGCCGTGGTTCTGAAGACGCAGACAAAGCGGAGCACCAGAACGAGTTCCGAAAGGTTCCGAGGGGACCGAATGATTGGAAGCCGGCCCGTCCTTCGCGTGTACGGCTCGCGTAGTGGACTGGTCCGAAATTTTCAAGACGTTGTGTCCCGGGGGTATCCGATTCGTTCCCACCGTCGTGGATCGTACTCGTGGTATCATGATGGCTCCACTTGACCCCATGCGAAGCGACGGTGCGGGTCCATCATGATGTCGACTCAAGTCGTGAAGTTGCTCGACGCAAGAATCGTGGTCGTCATCGTCCTGCTCTAGTGTGATTCGCGGTCTCGTGTAAATCCCCAAGACGAACTTGCATGACGAGAAAGAATGGCCGGCGGCGGTGTTGTCGTCGTGGTAGTAGTACGGTCCGCTCCGACTGTGACGCTGTTTACGTGGATACTTCACAGCCGGCGTTCTCCGAGTAGTGCAGCTTGGATTGATGGCGCCAATCATGCTGGAAAGGGGCAGCATATACTGGTGTAGGTCCAACGAGTACATGTACACAGCACACCATCAAATGGAGGACTAATAGCAGTTGCCTTTGATAACATGCGCCTGCCGCATGCCCTTGGACCGAATTGCTTAGCTAAGGATTTCATTTCACTGACCGCCATGATTGATCATTGATGGCGCTGCCAAGGGGGTCGAAGCTGCGCTGGCTCGGCAGGTAACAGGCCGTTTGCTAAACGTTCATGCTAAATCCGATTCAAGGCATGGCGAACATTACTGATCAGTTCCGCTCGCGCGTTCATACTGGGGTAACGGTCGAGGTGGACGGCGCCATTCAAGCTGCCAAACAGCAGCTCGGTGTGGAAACCAAGTACGTCGACGTGACGATCCAGGTGGGTTGGCAGTGCCGCTTTCTGAATTTCGTGCTCGATCTGAGCGATGGCATGGGCAGTTCATCGGTGCGTCGAAGCTCCCCAAGATGGAGGTGATTGGGACGACAGACCCGTTCTTCCATGCGAGCCTGGATCACAGGTTATCGTACATGCATGTATCTCCTCGTTTTCGAGCGAGGGCTCTGCATCTGAAGGCTGCCTGAATTCAGATCGTCGGTTCAGTCCAACACGCTGACGCCGGTGTGGAATGAAGTTTGGCAGGTCAAGAAGGTGCCGACGACAGCCATGTTGTCTGTTGTCTTACGGGATAAAGATCACACGGCGCTCGTAGACCATTACATTGGAAGGTTTGAGACGACGATATACCCAGGGGCCAAGGAGGCAGAGATTCAAGCACCTATGCATATGCGTAACAGAGGAACGTTTTGGCTCAAGGTAACTGAGACATTGACTGTTCCTCTTGGGAGACTGATGAGCATCAACTTTCAAGATCGACTCTTCGCCATCTCACGACGACCCAGCGTTCCTTCCGTACTCGTTTGATGGGCCTGTCCATTACTCGCGCCACAGCTCACCAGTGGTGGGTGCACTGACAATGCCGAGGCTGAGGGACACCCGCCTGTACTCGACTTGGAAGGTTTATATCAAGGGTGTCCCACGCATTTTTGGAGATCAAGTACAGCATTGGAACCGCGACTACAGGGCTGCCCAGACTATCTTTCAGGGACCTACGTCTATCGCGCTCCGCTCGGGGATCCAAGCTGGTCATCGCTTGCTCTACGCGAGATCTGTATCGAATGGATTTGGAGTTATCAAATCAGCCGAGGATGTGTATACCCTCTTTCGCGGTGGCATAATGCGTCGCTCATCAATTGATGGCACGGTCATGCACGCACACCGCATCAAGCCTGCCGTGTACACGTACATCATTTCCACAGACGACGACTCGCTGCGGTTTTCCGAAACGGGAGCGGCGTTCTTTGTCGATTTTGCGTCTAAACACGCGTTGCACAGCAACTGTGCGAAGGCGGTGCGGTACAGCGGCGAATTTCATCCGCGGCCAGTTGGCGGATGGGCACGTTTTTCGGACGCGATTCGGGATGACGACGTGGAGTGGGAAATCGTGATCGACAACAACTCTGGGACGTACTCGCCTGATCCAACCCTGTTACCCAAGGTGAAGAAGATTATAGAGCTGAATTTTTCGGGCTTCAGGGTGGTTGCGCTGCGGCACGATGACCCGGAGTTGACAGCGAGCACGGAGGCGTGTAGGGCGTACGCGCTGAGCAAGCGTGGTGTTTCGGAACATGAGCTACAGCCTCATGTGACGGAGGGGGAAGAAACGCTGATGTGCCAGGCGTCGAAGAGGCGGGGAGCTGTAATACAGTAGTACTAGTAAATGGGATTACGACGGGGCAATCACCGCACGTTTTCTCAGCCACCGAACAACACGAGGCCCCAACGTCCACTACATCGTCCAGAGCGGCCAAAAGTCGTTCTCTCTGCAAATTCGCCGTTTTCTTCTGTTTAACAGAGCAATGTGTATTCGCTGTTGATGTCCCATTACTGTACGTTTTTTTCTCTTCACCGCCTTCTTCGCCAGCGCTCTCCAGATCTGAACATCACAGCTCATGTTCACCCTTTTTTCCAGGTCTTGAATATCGGTGGAACCAACGTATACCATGGAGTCTTTTTCTGCAGACGCCCTCTTGTCGTCGTCCTTGCATCCTGCTCGCAACAATGCTTGGTTGCCTGTCGTGTTGAGTCGGGCCCGACCCTCGCGCTCGTGGCACATGGCCAGCGATTCTTGCGATCCTCTCTTTATCGCACCGTGTCGAGAGACAGATTACCCTCATATCGACTTTACCCACAACCACCATGCTGCCCCCACGCAATTGCTGTACGCTGATTCTCGCAAAGTATACCCATCGCCACCGTCGGGCTCTTCTACATCAAAATCCACTATTCCTCTGCCAGAAGAGGCCGGCGAATTTGCACCCCTGTATTACTCTACCCATCTCGCTGGCGTTCTCGACTCGCCACCGGTCATGCGCCGGGAGGACTTGGCTTTTCATAAGCCACTCACCCCGCCACCGACGATGCCCCATCCGACGCTTAATTTGCCCGATGCTGACGTCGATATTCACCAAGAGGTCGAGGACATTGAGGAGGAATGTGACACCGATGAGTCTTATCCCGGTCCATCAGGGTCCTCACCGCCACACTCTGTCCAACCTGACCTCCCCCTCTCCCCCCTCTCCCCGAGCTTGGATTCCCCGTGCGCGCAAGCGCTCTCGATAGCGTCGTCGCAGGATTTTTCAGAGTCAGAGCACTTGAATGCACTCTTTTCTCTTTGTGATGGCAGCGCGCCACCAGCACTGGATTACTGTAACCCTTCACCTCTTTCACCACCCAAACCTTCTTCATTACTCGAGGTCGATGTCGACGCGCCCTGCCCTCTGTTGGCTCCAATCGGTATACCCTGGGTTTCGAGTCAGCCCTCTGAATCGGATCCCGAATCACCATCTTCGTCCAGTTCCTCGTTGACATCGTTGATCGATTATGACGAACTTCCCCCACCCAGTTCACCCCTAATATCAAGACTAAATCTTCCCGATCTCGAGGATGATGGGCTCCCCGAGATCGTTCCCTCCTCTCCCAGTCGAAGATCCTGTTCTGGCCTACCCGACTCTGATATCGAGATGGGCGTTTCGACCAGTGATCCAGTGCTTGCGTTGCCCAGTCAACAATTACTGTCGCTTCCGGGAGCGGACACCGACGACGACCTAATACCCAGGATCCCCGCAACCGCATCGCGTGCCGTTCCTTTCACACCCAGTCAACCTCTCCTCTTTATCGACGATCCACGAGACGTGCCATTACCGCGTTCTCCATCCCCCGAGGATTTTGATCTGTGTCTCTCGCCAGAGGATATGACGGATCCCGAGCTGGCCAAGTTGTTCGACCTGCGGAAGAGGTCCATTGCTGCTGAGCGTGCCGCCAGGCGTTTGGAGGCGCTCACTGAGGATGTTGACCTGTTCACACGGGCCGAAGCTCGGAAGATACGCAAGCGGGAACGAGAGCGAAGCAAGGAAGTTGGGACCCTCCTTCGGCTCAAGTTGGGTGACGGGGTCCCGACGTGTCCCCAGGAGCAGAGCCCCGAGTGCGACCCACAAAACCATGCACGTCGTCGAGGCGTCATTGGCAGCGTATCACAGCTCGTGGCACAGATGGTATTTCGCAGGAACGAGACTTCTCGGCCGCTTGCGAAGCGAAAAACGGCCAACACCGCTCGCGAATACGTCCGATCCGCATTGTCCGATGCTGTCACTGCGTATGAGTAGCGTGCGTCTGCCTGCATTTTACCATGGCTCGCGGTATCTGCTGTGAGGTGTGTGCTTTTACCCTGGCCTACCCAAAAAGACTGGACTGAATCTCGATACTTTTGGCTGCTGTATATGCTATTCGGTTCGTTTTATTAATTACCCTTTAGACTTCAGGTTTTGAACGTGATGTACGCTGATGACTGTATGTTTGAACTTTATGCCCTTTCTCTCCCCGCTCCACTTGTATTCCTGTAGCTTGTAGTGTTCACCGCTCCCATGGTGTTGGGTCATTCGACTCGTCTTCTTCCCCCCTTTGCACATTTTTCCTCCTTGTTCCTTTCATCTTTTTCTGCTTCATCATCATCATCATCATCATCATTTTTTTTTTCTTTTTCATTTCAGACAGGTTTATGCTCGCATCTACGAGGAAAGAAAATGGAAGTACGAACCGCAGGATCCACCCTTTTTTTGTACCAATCGTAACGGGAACCAAAGCTTCAATTATCTATGTATCCGCTCCCCCCGTTTTTCAGTGTGTCGGCGTGTGTCGTGACTGACTGGGCGTTCTAGACGCCGGTACCGATCTTGACCGTTTTATTGTTTCGTAGCTCTAGATCCGGCTGCAATGGACAGGAGCGGGTGGAACCAAAGCCGAAAGCATTTCTGAGTCCAAGGGCACGTTTTCATTTTTACTCAGGGTCGGTAGGATACGGGAACGATCGATCATGATGCGCGGCTCGGTCTAGGTCCTTGGGCCAGAGCGGGTCTCGACGCGTCGATGCACGTTCAAGTTGGCTACGCTTTTGACGCGTCGTGATGGCTTCGCCGTGCCCACGCACGCTATCCGCTGTCGAGAGGTGTTTAGATTTGCGTAGCGCGGTGGGAGGCGGGGTGAAATGTGGCCGCGTTTTGGGGAGTGAGGGGAGTGTCAAGGCCCTCAAGGTCGGTCATGCATGCGTGTCGTGGGGAGTCGATGTCGAGGTGGTTCGGAGCATAGAGTGCCGTCGTCTTCCCCGGTTTGGGTCCAGAACGAAAAGTCGACGAGTACCGGGTCGGTATCTGGACGAATCGGTTTCATGGACCAGTGCGCGTGTCGAATGGGACGGATTCCTCTTTCCGAACAGTCACGGATCCACTGCGGATGGTCCATCGGGGACCAAAGCGCCGTGCCAAAAAAGTATTTGACATCGACCGAGCCCTGAGTGGGTACGTGATCCGACCCTCTCTTTGCTCTCAGAGTGAGAATGGCGCGCGCGTCCAAACGCGCGAAAACGACGGCGACGGCGTCCCCTGACGATGCCGACTCGTCGACAGGCGGCGGGTCGGCCCAGCCCCAGTCGTTCAACATCCCCTTTCAAACTGGACCCACCCTGGAGCGCATCCCAGACGACGTTCTCCACGAAGTTATAGCCTATTTACCCACTCTCGAGGACCGTCATGTGTTGCTCGGATGGCGCAGACACCCCCCCGTCATTCCTTCCACCTCGCTCGTCCGCATGCCCACCCTCCGCGCGTTGTCGCAGACATCCCGGGTTTTGCGATCACGCTGCCTTGCAATGGCATGGCAGCGGGTCGAGCTCTGTGGAGCCAGCCTCCCAAAGCACAAGGTCACGTTCTACAAGGCGATTGGCGACGCAACCCAGACCGGCGTGCGCGTCTTGAAAGCGTGTCCGCACCTGCTGCCTTTGATCCAGTTCGTACATGGCAGAGACGAGCAATTCATCATTTGACTATCGTCTAGGACGGTGACCGTCGTTCTGACGCGCTATCATTCTGCCGAGATCATCCCGGAATTCGCAGCCTGTCTCGCCACGTTGCCCAACCTCGCCGATATTCAAGGTACGGTCGTCCGTGCTCCGTGACGCACCCCTTCACCCCTTCCGGCAGTCATACATGCACACTCTCAGATGACCACCGCTATCAAGAACGGGTTTGAAGGTAAACGATTTCCGTCCGTGCGGAGGATCTCCCTGCCTTGCTCTGCGCACGAGATCATCAAAAGGTGTCCCGACCTCGAGGAAGTGACATGCACAGAAGGAGATGGAAGTACAATCGTCGGATCCCTCATCAAGGGCAAGTGTCAACAAGTACGCGTTCTAAAAGGCATTAATCCTCCCATCACTGCCCGTACGCTCCACCGTTATCAGCGTATGACGCACCGTGAGCTTCGTTGACAGGTTTGGTCAAGCTGCTTCCCAACTTGAAGCATATCGGTGTGTGTATGAATGTGAGCCCCTTTTCGGTATCTAGCGTGTACAATGTACTAAAAAGCTTGCGTAGTCGGATATGAAGCCGTTCACCAGCTTTCCCCTCCTCGACACTATCGAGATCGACACCTACTATTCCCTCGAGCAGAACGTACCGCTCTGTGAACTTGCGGCTTCCGAAATCAAGGAAGCGAGCAAAATCTTGAAGGAGAACAAGTCGCAAGCTGAGAAGACGGTGATAGTGGCGAAATGGAACGACCTCACGGTCCAGAACCCCTTCAAATGCGAATTCGACGTTGATGAGGGATACATGATAAGGGAAGCCATCAAAGTGTGACCACGGAGGCATCCGTTATCGATGGCCGTCGTGGATCGTGTTGCGATATTTTTGAAGACTGGGAGTACTAGATCAAGCAGACTTGGCTCAACTGAGCGTCGTGAGGGCGTTGGTGCTGTTATTGTACTAGCCTTATAATAACGGAGCGGTTTACGCTAGTGGAATTTCCAAGGATGCTGGAGAGGGCGTAGAACAACAGAAAATACAACAAAAGGGGGGACATGAGGCGTTTGGTAAGAATTCGTTCATTGTGACCAAAGAGGAAACCTGTGTTCGTTTCAGCATTGTTTTTCAGGAGCTGTGTCGATTTATAAATGGTACTCTCGACTTTTTCCCTGTCCTCCTAGTTCCTGATCTCTGTCGCCATGTCCACTCCCATCCACGCCGTCCACACCATCCACGGTACCTTTTCTGGCATATCTACTCAATCAACGTACGCTGGCGTCGTAATGGACAGACAAGCACCAGGACTAGCCAAGGCTGCATGGCGCGTCGTCCCCGCCTCCATACCCCCCAGCTGCAGGCGGCTCTCCACACCCCCCGCGCGCGCAGCTGCCCAATCCCTCCACTTTTCCCAAGACGACCCATTCGACGACCGCCATGCAATCCCCGCATCCACCGTCCAAAACCAGCAGCTCATCCCATACCAACGCACGCGACTAGCGTCGCAGTCCTTTACCGTGAAACTGCCACGGGCATCGCATCTGGAGGCGCTGGTACGCCAGAGGACGGCACAGAGGCTCGCGCAGGATCGCGAGGCGCGGTGCAAGGCTGTCGCTGGGATTCTTTTGAACCGGGTGCATGCCGTCGGGCGGCCGATGCGGCGGGCACCGCCCAACCCGGATATGCCGCGAACGTACAAGCGTAGTCGACTGTCGACGATGGTGACCGTCGACGATCTATAAGGTTGGCTCTCCGCATATGTTGTCTGACGTCGGTTCTGACGCCTTGGTAGATACCGTTCGTGTTGAGCATGGGTGTCTTTTGTGTTGGTTTGGGGGCGGCGGGATCCCGCACAGGATCAATATTCGTGTGTTTTATCGATTGTAGAACTGGGACAGTAGCTTGAAAATGCAATAATACGTGTACTTTTTGACGGAACCAAAAATGCGGTGTGTCCCGATTAGGCGGAACCAATCAATGGGATGATGGCACACTGCCTCGATCGTTGCCTTGAAGGCGGATGTAGTGATGTTGGGTTCACTAAAACCGCTCGTTTCAGTCTTATTCATCCATGCCGACGTCTACAGCACGAAGGATCCAATGGTCGTCGATGAAACAGTGAACTGCGCCGAGAGGGCGCCCAGCGTGGCAGAATCTGGTACTTGTCTTGGCATGGGCTTCCAGCGTTCGTGACTGAACCCGCTCGCAGCTTTTTTTTTTTCGTCGCGCCGCCGCAACGCCCCCGCCCTCCCAACGCACCCTCGGTCCCGTCCGAAATAACGATGAACTTCTCGTTGGCACAGGACAGTCCGTTTAACACCGTTCTCGTGTCGCCAGAGGGCCGCGTACTCTATCGGATCGAGACGCCTCATTTTTCCAACGCGTTGCCGTCGACGACGATCAAGCGGGTCAGCACGGACGGGTTCACCCAAGCCGAGGTCGGCCGCGTGGTGTGGCAGTCTGGACGACCTGGGACGGTCGTCGTACACGGTCACGAACTCTCCATCAACCGAAGCAAATTCTTCAGTTCGTGAGTCCATCCCCCCTGACTCTGCGTCCTGGGCTTTTTTTTTTTGACCCTCGTCTTGCCTTTTTCCTCGTTGCCGGTTTGGATACGATGCTGCCTTTTTGGCGTCGATGATACAAAAAAAAAAAAAAAAGATCGCGCACGTTTACGGCGCTCAACGGACAATCCTACAAATGGTCTTTTGAAAATGATTCATCGTTGGTACGTGATCTACCCCCCTCATTTCCCTTTATCGCTTCGGGTTCCCCCTTGTTTTTTTCCCGACGTTCTCGATCGTTTAGTGTACTTGTGATCATTCATTGATGGACTCCTTTTTTTTTTTTTTGATAGATGGCCAGCAACGATAGCAAACAGGCACCCGCTGCGACCTATTTGCCTTCGACGGGGTTGAATCCCGGGTTGATCCACATCACGCCGCACGGGTTGACCATCACCGGAGACGTCCTCGTAACGTTTGTCTGTGTCGAAGGCGAACGACGGAACGCGCAGAGGAGGAAAACGTGACGGGCGAATGGTGGTCGTATCGTCCTTGGTTTTTCGGGGTTTATTTCTTTTTCTTTATGGATCTACGTTTTTCTCCCCCCTCACCTCGTGCTGTTGCTTGTATTTGTATCTTGTATACCCCGTAATAAATCTCTCGGGCGGCACCGTCGGTGCTATATCTGCGGTATTGTCGTTCGGAAGATGATACACAGTGCTCTCACGCCGCACCTTTTTCATGTGCGCGCGACCTTCTGATCAACATTCCTATCCTATCCTGTTATCGAAAAAAAGGGGGGGATCAGTGGCATCGTTCCCGGACGGATGTCCCATAATGATAATCCAAGCTCGTTCAGACGGTGTTATCCGGCCGATCACGAAGCAGACAAGTCGTTGCCACTACTAGTACGAGCACGAGCGGCCGAACGCGTGCCTTCGTTGCTATCTTCCCGTGGGGCTCGGCCGAGCCAGATGCTTCTCGAAGCACCGTCACGCGTTCACGTTCACGTTTCAAGACGTAAAGATGCGGTCGTATCGTGATATCGATCGGCAACGTGGGCCAGTTTATTGTCTGCACCCGTCCAGTCGTCCATGCCTTTCCAACGATACGCAGGAGCGACAAAAGAAAAGACACAAAAAAGGCACGAGAAAGAAAAGAAGAAAAAACATCGTGTTCGAGGGGTGGTGACGACAGTCGTTCTAGATAATTGACCATAACCATAACCATAATCACAATCGTTCAGCCCGAGCCCGTTCGGTCCTCCTCACCGCTTCGTACCTATCGCGTTCCAGATCCGGGTCCACCGTCTCGTCTTCGGATTCGAACCCTGACAGTCGCCGTCGCGGTCGTCGCGGTGGACCTACTACCGTCCTGTCTTCCCCCTCTTCATCTTCATCTTCATCGTCGTCGTCTGGTGCAGATCGCGTCGTCTGCGCTTCCGCCCGAGACGCATCCGACGGAGCGACCACTTTCACCCTCCCGCTCTGCTCTAAATTCTTCTCTGGAATCTAACAAAACGTCGTCGCGTCAGTACCCCGAAAGGGAGCCATGGGTCAGATACCAGACGATGGACTGACCGGGAGTCGAACGATGTACGCCAAGAGCGTCGAACACGCCGCGAGGAGAAACACGGCCCGGAGAGAGACGGCGTACGAGTCCCTCGCAGCGCGCTGTAATTCGGGGTCAAGTCGTGCGACGAGCGTCGTCGAGTGTCGAATCCGACTGATTATCTGCGGCGATAAGTGGGATGTCGGTGGCGATGCCAAGATGGTGGGCATATGACCGCTCACCTCGTCCGCATCAGGCGTATGGATGCGTGCGCGTAATTCCGAATTGAGTTTGGATTGGAAGAGGGCGGAGGAGACGGCGACACCGCACACTTGTCCTGTACACAGATGCGTCAGTGGTCGTTCACGGCAAGGGTGGCTGAAATCACCGAGACCACGGAAAACCTGTCCGAACCCTGTGCCAACGGCCATCGAACCCTCTGTACATCGTGAGTTCGATGTGATCAGGTCCATTCCCCCTAGTCACGCACCGGGTAAATGCGCCAGCAATGCAACTGATAGTGGCAGTGAAGAACAGTCAAACGTTGATCTTTTCTATCGAAAAGCGCACATACTCAGCATCGTTTGTAAGACCACAGCGTTTCCAAAGCCCAGCGGGATCTGCCGTTACCTGGTCAACCGGATGTGATTGTGGAAAAAGATGAGAAAAGATCACAATGCTGAACCACGTTTGCAGTGGACCCGAATTTTCGTGCATGAGAGTGATCAAGACGATTCCGATGAAAGGGAAGAAGCCAAAAATGACGTTGATCATTTTATATTTTCCCGTGCGATGCATCATCCAACTATGAACCCGTCAGCCCACTCTGAGCGCAGCCGACAAGACACGAACGACTCACCCAGCGAACAGCGACCCGATAGACATGGAAGTACTATTGGGGAGCAGGTGAAGACCTTTCATCGTCACATTCACGTACACGTCACAAAAAAGGGGGGTATCTCACCTGCTATGGACGCACTCGTTAAAGCTACAGTTTGGAACCACATGGGGTAGAAATACATGACCGCAAAGTTGCACAGGGCGACGAGAAAATTGCTCGTCCCCACCAAAACAGGGACGCGCTGCTTCAATAGGAACGGTGCAAGCACGGGTTCCGGGGCAACCAGTAGCTCCACCAGTACGAATGCGACGGAAAACACGCAGGCCAAGGCGAGCGGAATGATGACCCAGGGGTCATCCCACTATGGCAATGTCAGATTCTAGATTGGGAAAGCAGGAAAAAATTACCGTGTAGTCCTCATTGAATTTCATACTCAGGAACGTCAGGAAAGCTCCCACCTGACATTTAAGTTTGTCCAGAAGGTTTGTTTAGCGAGAGACAACCACGCACGGCCATCAGGAGCGTGAAGCTGCCACCCCAGTCTATTCTCGTTAGTACGTCCTTGGTGCTTTTAGCCCTTCCCTGCAGATATATCAAGAGGTTGTTCCGGAGCTTGCGACGGACAAGCTTACGGGGGTTACGTAGCGCAAGTTATATGTGGTTAGGAGGAGTGATAGTGCAAAAAGGGGTAATTGCATAATAAACGCCCATCGCCATCCAAACCTATTGGAACAGGATAAATTAACGTTTCGGCAAGATAGAGACAGATAGCGATAGCTCTTACCAATCACTCACAAGACCCCCAATGGGCCCTCCAAGTCCCATGCCCAGCTAAAGGGAATGAATAACTCCTCATGAAACCCGAGGATCAAGAGCCTACACCATTGAATAGAGCGGAATAGCCCTGCGCCAAGCCTCTGGACTGTGTCATGTTAATGATCATCACAGCGTAATAATTGAAAACGAAAACGGACGCGCAAACTATACATGTCACTGATAACGATGCTGTATGATCGGCGTCAAGATAAGATTGGCTCCGTACGGGATCCCCTAAAACTCACGTTGACGTTGTCATGATGCCTCCGCCACCCATTCCAGACAGCTACCGACGTGAATTTTTGAGTTAGCATATGCCATTCAGAGAACGTACGAATCTAGCCAGAATGAGCATTTCCATGTTTCTCGAGGACCCGCACGCAGCGGTGCCTAACGCCGCGGCGATGACAGCTGTTTGATTGGCGCCCCTCCGTCCCAAGACATTGCACAAGCGACCGTAGAGCGGCGTAAAAGTGCACACTGCCAACAGGTATCTGGAGACCGCGGTACATCAGTTGCGATCCCATAGCGTATTCCATAAGCATTTACGATGTTCCCAACCAGCTCGCCTCGTTGGACTTGTGGAACTCAGATGAGATGGAGGGAAGCACTGTGTTGGTAATGGTCAATTGTGGTTGAATTGGAGGCCACATTCGGACGCATACATGTTGCGACCAGGGTGGCTATAGGTTCTATTAGTAGAGCGACTCCGCGCTAGGAGAACGGTACGTACTGTTTAGTGACTATCAAATGAAGGGGGGCTCATCAAAACGTCTAGACTCATGCTGAGAAACACAGACCGAAAGAAAGGTAGCGGACCAAAGGCCAGCCAGGATTGCATGCCGTGTCGACCGTGATATCTCGAGTGGCCCGACAGGCGAACCGGTGTTGGACGCGAACAACAATGGATCACGCTCTGTCGCCATCTCCTGCGTACCAGCGAGTGAGGGGGTACCGAACGACGACATCGGCGGCGCCTTTTTCTTATAAAGAGCGTGCGGACCCATCGGACTCCGAGGAGGGGGTCTTCCGTCTGTCTGATGACCGGGAGGCATCGAGCTTCGGCGCGACGCGGCAAGTAGTCTATCAGGCAGTAGTGTCAATTGGAGGATATTGAAACTCCGACCTTACCAAGTTGCCTTAGTCCTAAGTTTCACCTACGGGGGTAATTACACTACCATCCAATGGAGGTTGCCCGCTGCCACCAACAAGGCTGCTCCACAACGTCGACATCGAACTCGTGCCGAGTGGGGTAAAACATGTACTCGGCGAGTATAATTGGTAAGTCGTCCCGCTAAATACGCATCGAGTAGAGCTGAGTGCACTGACCAAGTTCCGCCGACCACCCCTGAAATGCGTTTGCCAAGGCAGCCAAGCTGGCGATTTCCCTGTCTGTGGATGCTATGCTTCCCGTCGTGCCAGTCGCAGGAGCGATGGGTCCACGCTTACCCGTCCAAGACCGAGGTCCCAATTCCCTTAATTGTCGACGCGAGATATTGCCGTCAGTCCAGGACAACGGACAACATGTCTTGTCTTTCGTGCACGGTAAACGTCACGGCGACAGGTATTGGCATTCTGTCTCGAGGTCAACGTTGTCTCGATCAAGATACTGTAGAACTTCACAACACCGTCATGCATAATTCTGCCGCCCGAGTTGGGCAGGAGAAAGTACATAGTAAGCATATTTCAGACTCTGGCATAATATTTGGGCAAAAACTCAAGAATCGCCCAAACATTTGCATTGCCTGATTCCCGGCCCCATGCACAAACATTTTCTTGTATGCCAGATGCGTGGATGATGTTCCATGACTTGTTGCTTCCACATTGGTTAGCATCAGTCGCGTACATAGTAAGTAATGCTTAATTCTAATACATAATGCATGACAAATTATGACCGCCCAACATCAATGTTCGGGCGTTTCCGATTTTGCGACGTTTGGCATCGCCTGTTGTCGGACATGATTGTCAAGTTCGGGTCGACACTTCAAAATCATGAACAAAGGCCATCAGTGACAACAACGGGGAGAGGCTGCAAAAGTAACGCCATCCTTAGTTTTACTTCGTCGCACCTTTTGCGTGGCTCTGACCTGAACTCTCGCTGTGGTGCCGACCGACGACGTGCCATCCCAGAGTTGCTAGAATCGAAGGTACGTCTCGTCGACAACGTGAATGTCTGTTATTGTCTTTCGTTTTTGTAACCCTCGCACCATCTCATTGTCCGGTTTGCAGGGCAATCAGAATTTCTTACCCGGTCATTGGGGTGGCAGCGCCACGCCGTTGCAATCTACGAATGGATTTTCCCCTCGCATGTTTGATAACTCCCAGAGTGGCGTTGCAACACCCGCTTTCTCAAGCCTGAGGGACTGCGTGAATATTCCGTTTGCGAATTAGTTACGTGGCTGTTGTTGTTCACCAGAGGGAGGTACGGAAGTGGCAAATTCGTGCAGATCGATCGATTTAGTCAACGGCGATTCCCGTACGCGTTGGAGAAGCCCCTGCGTTCCCCCGGATCTGAGTCGAGGTTCCTATTCCAAAAAACTACCATGGGCCCTTCAACATAATTCTACCTCTGAGACATTGCCCATCCCAGGAGTTCACGATGCAATGCAGTCATGCGGGGATTGAACCTCTTATCTGGTATGTGACGTTCCATCAGTCAGACGGACGGGTCGAAAAAGGCACCAATTCACAGGCCAAGCTCGGGGCCGAAAACGACGGGCCTGAAGGAAAAGACTATTTTGCAACTATGTACGCCCTCCCGCGTTCCATGCATCATTTATCATTTGATAGTAGACAAGCCGGCGTTGCCAATTACCTTTGGAAGACTCGCATGGGCGCATGCTACCAATCATCATGACGCTGAAGGAGGTGAGAAAGAGGGGTATGCCGTATGGTTCCTAATACAAGGTATATCGATTGTCGTATTTAGTATCAGTGGTATGACAGAAGACTCACTCACGTTCGGACCGCTCTTGAATGTTTGTAGCGCGGCGATTGACTCTACGACCTGTTTTACATTGGTACATAGCTCGCTTCAGGGCCGCCAAAGATTGACGTTGTGTCGGTCTGCTCACTCCATGGGTCCGGTACGTGGTCAGGCACTGCACCCATTGAATCCGCGGTATCCTAACAACAAAGTTTACTTCCGTAACGTATACCCGTAGGGCATGGTGAACCTTGGGCAGTTGAGTTGAGTGATAAAGTAAGCGAACACTCATCGTCTAATGAGAGCGCCCACGTAGTCGCACCGTGGATCCGACTTGTCTTACAGCAGGTGGTTGGCACGTACATTTCCGAATGAAATACAACGGCACAGCTTCCGACGGGGCCCTTCAGTGCCTCACACGGACAGAAAAGGTGAGGCGTAGACAGGGACCCCGATTTTCGTATTCCTGTACATTTACCTTCCAGGACGTCGTTTCCACAACGTCGACGATCGCATGATAGAAGGCAAGGTACCGGCTTGGCCACCGACTTTCCCCGCACAACTTGCATGAGCGTCGGGGTCCTAATGGGTCACCGGGGGGTGGGCAATCGCTCCACCCCTCAGGTCGAGTGACCACCCCCTCCGCATGTACGCCGTACGTACGTTAGCAGGATAAAATATGCAAGCAGTCCTTCCCTGTCAGAGTGAGGCACTGTTCCATCACGCATGTAGCTGCGGGATATCGATGCCAACAAAAAAGATCTTGGTGTCTGTGATGGGATCCATGGCACGCACACTGATTGCCCATAGCGAGGAGGAAGTTCTCGGGTCTTCCCGGGGTGGCGTACCGAATTTGTATGACATGCGCGTCGACACAGAGACAAGAACGCAGTACATTCGCTTTTTGTGAGTCGCTTCGAGGAGAGAGAAAAAGATCGGTTGTCGGCAGAAGAGGGATCAATTCGAATTCTATACCAGCCTATATCACCTTCTCGGCTGGGATGGCGTAAATGGGAATAGATATGGAATTGCGGCTCCACGGAGCCCCTGGAGTTGGGTAGTACCTCGTCATGACTTCATGATTACTGATGGCCTAGCGAGCCCTTACGGTAACTCGTCGCCTTGCAAAGGTTATGCAATTGCCCTTTGTTGGTTCGATCTCCGCGACCGAGGCCCATCCCCAGGCATCCCGCACCACTCCGCGTTAGCGGATTTCAAACAAGGCACGAAGAACGAAATGCTTCCGTTAGACTCTCCCTCGTTAATGCAAGGGGTCAAGAATTAATTTTTTTCTACATCAATGAGACGGGTGACTTGTATACAATATTCTGACAGATATATCCTCGGCTACAGTCAAGAACTAGACGGATAGGTGAAAAAAAAATGATTAGCTGATATGCTAACGAATCATTCGAGTCTAGATCATCGTTCCGCACAATCGAGTACGGCGAGCGCACCAGCGCTCAGTGCCTCATCGCTGCTTGCTGGCAAGTCGGGCAAATGCTATTGATATTTGGAGCTAGGGGGGAAATAAGCACCAAGGGGTGAGCAGAGTCGAGGGACATACAATACTGTTGAGGGTATTGCCGGCTAGTAGCGTAATAATGGATAATGGAATACAGATCCTAATTAGCGACAAGCTACCGGAAATGGACGCAAGCCGTACTATTGCCAGCAAGTCTGCTTGCATCTAGGCGCGACACAGTCGCGCGGGTGGTTAGGGCTAAATTTGCAGTTGCGGTTTTCGCAGACGATCTGTCGGGTATACAGTCAGAGACGATGACATGCGTGTGACTTGCGACTAACGAGTTCTTCGGGCTGCGATGTGAGTCAGTCAAGTCGGCCATCGTGAACGGGGGAAGAATCGTTCGCGTACCAAGGTGAATGCATGGCCACAGGCCAGGTAAACGTTGCGAACGCTGGATGGCAAGGGCATATGAGCGACGCGATAGCGGCAACCGCCGTCTAGCCAGGGCACTCACTGTCTCCAGCGGCACATTGTGAGTCGTGTGGTTTAACGAGGAGGGATTATAGGCTATCGAGGAAGTGACTGAGGAGTCTGCAGTGCGAGAGGGAGAGCAATGGTATGAATGAGCTGCTCGCTACCGCCTTTTATTCCCCGAGCAACGCTATGAGATCATCCGGAGGACAAAAGTAAAGGACCCACAGACATGCCATACGACACGTTAGGGTTTAACGCAGTGCGCCGCCACATCTGTGCAAAACGAGAACAGATTGCGCAGCCGTCCATAACCATAACAAGAGATTAGTGGATGCCGTGCGTCATTTGATAGGGTTTCGCAGGAGCTTGTCGTCGAGAAAGACTAATCAAATAAGGAATAAAAACAAATCAACAAGTCGTTAACAAAAGTACAGGTCATTAGACCGGAACGCGCCTCAAATAAGGTCACACGAAACCTGGAACTCGGCGGCAGCCACAAATTTGGATAAATGAGAGCTGTCAAAGTGGGTCGAACCGATACAAAACTTGACTGAACATGTAAACTGCCCAGGCTCACAAATTTTGAGGGCGAGGTAAGAAAAGCAGCGAAATGAATTTGGAAATTGACACCGTACTAGTAGGAGGGGAAACTGGAGGTAAGGCTCGCTGCCGTCAGGTTGGTGCATTCCCCTGCATATGACTGTAACGGGTCCGGAAGTTGAGCGAGATGCATGCCATAACGATATTAACGGGGAACTTTTTCGCTGGGAGTTGCCACCAGTCCGGCGCGTTGATTGAAAAATGAAACGTCGAATATCTAATGGAACAGGTGGTCGTCAAGTTTCGTTAGGTTCCAGGCTTGCCAGGGTGATCGCCTACCGCCACCCAGCGAATGAAACTTTGAGCACTTTAAGTAGCTGACTAATACATATTTAGTGGTATGCATATGACGCTCCCAGGCTCTATGATCACGAGTGCATTGCAAGAGTGGACAGATACAATGACAGAATCAAATCAGACGTCCGCAGTACCTTTATCTGTCTCGAAGGAGAGAAAGGCGAAAATTTTCTACGAACACGGCAAGGTGAGCCGCGCCTTCGAAGCACTTTCAGCCCCTTCTTGATGACCGGAGCTTGCTCTCTCCCATCACAGGATGCATTGGCACTGGCGCTTTCGGTAGCCAATATGCAAGAACAAAAGGCGTTACGGAAGACAGAGAAACATCACCAGCCACAGGTAACTGAAGCCCCCCCCGTCTGATTTCTGCCAAAAGGCAATCGGCTCACTGTCACACGTCATGCGCAGGTTGGTAAGTCTCGAGCTGAGCGGAAAGATCGGGATCGTGCGAGCGACAAGCGAAAGCGACTGGTAAATCACCAGATGGAGTATTACGATCGCACTTATTTTATTCTAATTCCCAGGAGGAGACAAAGATAATGATTGCGAAACGACGAGCCGAAGCGAAGAAGGAGAAGGCAAGATCCCGAAAAGAGTCCAAAGGTCGGCTGCGACAACGCGATGATGCCCAAACCACCGCACCGGAAGACACCAGGAGCGCCGCGCCTCGGAAAAGAGTATCGTTTGCTTGAATAGCCGATCTATCAGTCCTCGCATTCCGAGCGGTCGAGTGTGATGAGGCGGCAAGCGATCTGATCGCAATTTACTGCTGTTCTCCAGGGTGCTCCAGCATTCGGAATTTGGAGAGAGCATTGCTTGAATAACAAGTTACAATACATACCCGATGCGCGTAGTTCGGCGAATTCAGCTGTCATGGCGATCAACCGCCGCTGTTCTGGACCCAAAGATCAACGCGACGTGGGATGTAAGGTGGGACCCTGTCTTGTTTGGATGTAGGCTATAGTTCTGCCAGACAAGGGACATGATGATGTCGTGACAGCGTCCCATTAAGTGTTGGACCGACTTCATCACACTGGCGAGGTTGCCAGTGGGCAAGACAAAGGCCTTCCCTAATAAAGGAACCGACACTTTTTTGGGATCGTTAGGCTAGAAAACTCATCAGTCAATGAGAGGGCTCAGCGGCTTAGTTGCGAAAGAGTTGTTGAACTACCGTTCAGTTCAGCTGTTCATATGATTGATCCAAGTTGAAAGGACCCAAGAGATGCATTACATAAGCGTGGCATGTTGGCTTACGTAACAACGTATCCTGTGTACAATCTCGAACAAGGTGGTCATCGCGCAACTGACCCTGCTCTTGCCAAGCTCCCCTTCAACGGTTAGTCCACATTCTGTTCTAGGTACGAATCTCACTTGGGTCTCTTGGTTCGCCCTATCCTAACCGAAATCTGGTCGATATCTCGGCGACTCACCCGCGTTGCGATAGGGTCTTATTTTTCGCAGTCTCAGAGACGTCCAATGTCTCTTTACACTCCCGTTTTCCCGACTTTTAATGAACCCAATAGCTCGGGGCAGGCTCCGCCTGAGAATTCCCTGGCGGCTGTCCCTGGGAGGCAACAAAATTATGTCGAATGCCTACGCGATATCCATCTGTTCCTTTCCACCCAAAGCGACATGTTATCGCCCCCTTCTCGACCGACTTCTCCGTTGTCTGACCGTCGCGTCCAGAAAGTGAGGGATGAGATACAGAATGTCTTTAAAGCGACGGAAGGCGGGGCGTCGAGTGGAAAGTGGACCCGCGTTAACCAAACCTTGAAGTTGGGATGTGTAAGGGGAAGAAATTGGTCAGTATCTAGAACTGGACCATGCGCACCTGAGGAAGACACGAACTGGATATTACCGGATGAAGAATCCGAGTGGATCGAGTGGGAAAAGAAGAGGGAGGAGAATAGACGGCTCAAAGGAAAGACTAATGCGTCCCAGCAGATTGGCAGCGCCGCTTCCGCCGCACCTGACTCACAGAAACCCAATCACGCAAGCTTCGCAGAGCTGCCGCAACCTTACGGTGTGGCGCGTGAACGGCTTCCTCCGGGCGTCACCCGCTCTACCCTGCGCGCCGCCAAGGAAAAGGTTACAAAGTGGCAGGAATCTGTGGTATGGCATGATTCGACGAGCGGCTCTTCACCTGCTTCTACCAGAGCAGTCGGTGCGGCAACTGCAGGGAAAGGCAAGACTGAAAGACCACAGCGAAGCCGCACCCTTGGTTTTGCAGTCATAAAGCCACCAGTAAAATCGATCACCGACAAGAGGGGCAGAGTTTCTTTGTCGCGTCCGGGTATTCGAGGTGGTTCCGCCCCCATACCTCCGCGCAAGTCGAAATCACCTACACCCCCAAAACCAGCCAATGTACCAGAAGTCACAGCGCCTGTTGATGTTAACGAAACTGGTTCCAAGCAAACCCCGAAAGCCTCGCCCGTAAAGGATGATATGCCTAGGATTGCAGATGTACCAGAAACGGTGAGATACAGTTAGGTCATGTAACATAAATTTCTGACCCTCGTTCTGCTGTAGCCGTACCTCCCACCATCGTTCCCAGCGCAGCTGGAGACATCGACGCCACTACCTGATTCTGTAATGGTTATTCGCGCAAAGCCGTCACCGATTCTTCCCTTCCCTGCATTATCGTCTATGCCACTGCCGTCAACATCTATAGATCCTCCTGACGATGGCCAGCTCGTTCCGGAGTCGGAACACCCCACCGCCAATGTGTCGTCTTCCCTACCGCAGCAAATTAATACGGTTCTGCCAGGGAAACGATCCCGAACGATCCCCACATCATCGGACGGTGTTCCGAATGACCGTCCTGTTACTCCGCCGGCCAAGAGGCTGCGAACCTTGTCTCAGAATCGCTCCCCTTCCGCACACTCAAAGTCAGTGTCGCCAAATGGCGTTTTGGACACGGGACTTTGCACTCGAGATGACGCACGAGATCCGAGCCCCGGTGCAGCACCGCCCCACCGATACAATATGGACACCCTTGGGATGGCATCAGATGCACCCTCGACTCCTGGGAAAAAAGATTGGCCTGCTCCTGAGAAAATTCCATCGCCAACGAAGTCGGTCAGGTCGTACTTTTCTGCGCCGGATTCAGATCTTGGTGATTCACCAATGAAAGCCAACTTGCTGCTAGAATCACCGGTCAGTCCTATGCTCTCGTATGCTCAGAACCCGAGTGGCTTCCTCCCTCAAATTACGTCTACTCAAGTGGGGAAGGGATCCCCTACTGCTGGTCGGACGAACAAGGGCATCTTTGGGATGGGCTATAGCTCCCAGTTTGATGTCGAGAGGCACGTGGATCGTGTCAGCGAGTTGCTTGAAAAGGACGTCGACTTTGATGGGTGGCTACGGGACATTCGGACGGTCGAAACGAGTCAAGATCAATAAGGATGTTTGAGCTATCTGTAATACGTGTACTCTATTTTTACGACTGAACAATAACGCTGGGAGTGGACCGAACAAGGCAATCTGAAAGAGATCACGGCCTCGAGGCAGAATGCCTGAACGCCCTATGAAGATCATGTGACTTGCGTATTACTTGTTCGATATCAGCTCGTGGTCGGACAAGTTGACGACCAATCGTCGCTGGTCACGATGAGTCGCAGGGACTCTCGGGCGTCCTTGAACGCCAGGCAGAACGACGCCCTCTCAGAATTCGAAAACTGTAAGTCTCATCGTGCATTTCGTAGCGTGGGTGCTGACCTGGTGGCAGTCAAGAAGAAATTCCTGCTCGCGAACAAGCACATCACGAAGTATGCCTGTTTTTTATGTCCAAGAGCGATGCTGAGCCCCTCATCTGGATGTCAGACTTAATTCTACCCTGAGCGTTCGGATTGAGGAACTCCAAGCCGAGTTATCTACCCTATATGTCGAGAATCTACGGCTTCGGGCTTCTGAGATTGCACTCGCTTCACAGCTAAAGAAGGAACAAGAGAAGTCGAGGAAAATTCTCGCGGATGCGGAAGCTGCGGTACGCCTCCATTCCGTCCTGTGGCATTGCATTCCCCAGACTCATCCCACCGACCAGACGTCGAATCTCTCGAAACATCTCGGTTTCCTACGACAATCGTTTAGCGCCACGCCCAATACACCTTCCCTGACGTTGGAACCCAAACCACCACTGAAGGCGCGCCGACCCATGTTGGATCCAAACGCATCTCCGCAAGTTCCACGACTTTCCCGCGCCCCAAACTTTCCAGATATCTACGAGGATGACGAGGTGGCATCTTCTCCGGAAGCAGATGACGACGATGTCGTCCACATGTTGGCGCGTCGGCGAGCAAAGGAAAAACCCTCGTTGTCTCGCTTGGCGTTGCCACCTCGGCTAGCGTCCCCGCCGCCCTTGCCAACGCCTCTTCGTATCGACTTGGTGGAACGCGAGTCGTCCACGAAACGGAAAGCGAGTCGAAGGCAGAGTGGGTTACTTTCCGTCAATACGGACGTTGGCACATCGGTGGGATCGGCGAGGCCCGAGGGTCCATTACATCCAAGAGCGGCCAGCCCTGCCCTCGGGTCTCCAGAGCGTAGAAATGCGGGATTGGCTGAAGACGAAGAAGAAAGGCAGGTTGACGAGATACTCAGTTCAGGATCAGGTATCACAGAGGAACTGGATTTCGCGGCGCGAGCGAGGAAGGAGAGAAAGGGAAGGAAGTCGAGACTGGTGGAGACGAACGTTGTCAATGAAGATACTGACATCGGGACGTTGAGGGTAAAGGAGAGAAAAAGACGCAAGGAAGAGGAAGGCTCTGGATTGAAGGATGTCACCAACTCCCCGAGGAGTCGTACCACGCTCCCGCCACTGGATACCCACACATCTGGTACGTATGGACCCCAGCTTTCTCCCGGTTATCAGGTGTGCCTTATCTGACTCTTCTTTCGTAAAAAGATCGAGATCGACAGCGTACGCCAGAGACTGATGCCCCGACTTCTGCTGCAACCACATCACGAACCTTTCTGTCAACACCTGCGACCACACCCATTACCACACCCCAAGTATCCCAGTTACCAACACCCCGCACATCAAGTCCGGTACCTCCAGGCGCTACATCCGCGTCCGAATCCGAACCACCTCCAGGTGGGCGTGAACGTCGAACCCGCAAAAGTGTCAATTACACTGAACCCAAGCTCAACACGTGAGTCCGAATCTCATAACCCAACGAGATCCCCACACACTGATTGAAACTGGTTTCCAGAAAAATGCGCAAGCCCGACTCGGTCCCTGCTGCCCCAGTGATGACGACAGCCACGAAAAAGCGCATCTCGACAGCGAGCATTCAGAACGACGACAACACGGACGGACGATCGTCGTTGGATGGTCCTTCCAGACGCCCGGTCTCCCCTCTCCAACCTCCCGCCCCGAAACCGTCGACGGCGACGTCGGGCTCTTCTTTGACGAGCGGTGATTCCTCTGTCAAACGCAAGAAATCACGACCGTTTATACCCATTGACGATGACGACGAGAGCGACGGCACGCAAGCAGACGCTGAGTACGGCAACGGCAACGGCACTACGAACGGCTGGGTGAACACGGACGGTCGACGACGAAGTTCCCAGGGTGGCGCGACGCGGGGCAGCAGTAGCCTTCGTTGGGTACTCGAAGCCGACGACGCGAGGCGAAACAGCCTTGCTGACGTATGACGTGTATGAACGCGTCTCGTTGCGCGCACGGGGGTTCCCCTCTTTCTTTTCGTAGGCTTATTCTATACTATTGACAGCATGAACCACGGCGACAAAGTACCATAAGGATACTAAACCCCATCATCATGTAATTATACGTCGGTTTTCTTGTCTCTCTTCTCTTCTTTTCATCCACACCCGTGACGAATTTTTACGACGTAATTACAATGTTATTCGAGCAATACTTAATATTTACATGTTGGCTCCTTGACGGATAAACGGTTCCAGACACATAGAGCACGTTGCAGGTCACATCATGATACACGGATACGCAAAATGTAATAAGGTCGACGCGGAAATGACATCTCGACGTCTTGAACGCGTCGTTTCAATGTAAGCCTGGTCGCACCGATCAGAAATCGCACTTTTTCACAGCAACGCTGCACTCACCGCGGGGTTTGGAGGGTTCGCTGCTCCGCCGATGCTAAGATGAGCGGGATGAGGAATCCTGCGCTAAAACGCTCCCCGCGCGTACATGTTCAAAGGCTAGGACGTGAAGAAAAGGGTGTATCTTTTCGTTTCCCTGCATACTTGCAACAGTGCTTCAAGGTCAAAGAATTCACCTGCGGGGGGACACGATGATGAGCGCGATGGCGTTGCGTTGGATCGACATGGACGCTTGCCTATGGGCATTCTCCACAGCCTTGTTACGCGGACAGAGCGTGTTCAACGCGGTCCGCTTTCGACGGGGTTCATGTCACGCAAGGATGGTCTGGGCGGGAGAAAGGTAGGAGAGGGCATGTCAGTACACTGCGTGAAAGGGATCCGACCCATGTTTGACCGACCTGGTGCAACAGTGGCACGCCTTCAGGTGTCGGACAACGCTATATATATATATTCCATCATCAGACGGTCGACTGCGCGTCCACTTGCGATGGCACCCTCTGGATTATATGTCCACGAGGGCAGGCTGGTCTGATGCGATCGCAGCAAAGTGGTTGTTCTTGGGCGACAGCGCGCGCGTCAGTTTCCTTCGTCACCAGAGCGAACGGCCAGGCGTACCACAAGAAACGCTTCATGTCCTCGCTCTGCTCGATACCAGCACTTTATTTCAAAAATACACACACGTCAGCGTCCAGCGCAGGGACGAGAACGCGAAACACCTCCTCGGACTTCCCACGCAAAGCCGCCTTGGCATCGTTGTCGACCGCGCAATACTTTTGAGTGAACCCAACGCGAATGAGGAAAAATGTCTGCCTGTCTAAACGTGACGCCCTGTTTCTTGGCGCACGCTTCGAGCTCGGCGACGCTGATCGGGTGGGTCGTCCACGGGTCGTAGGGCAACGCGTTGCCGTCGGCGGTGTAGTAATGGACGAGGTCGAGGACGCCGCGTCCGCAGATACCGTGGTTCGATCAATCTAGAGGAGTGACACGGAGGAGGAAAAAAAGGGCAGTCGGCTGGCATGGACATGCGAAGGGCAATGAAACACGAACTGTGCACTTCGAGCTTCACACCGTTGTCGGTCGGGTCGTGAATCTCCATTTCACCTTCTGAAAGCGACTCGGCGGGCGTGCTAATCGACAGGATTCGTCGGGGACGAACGTGGTTCGAACAGCGTTAGACGTACTTGTTGTAAAACACATTGTAGTCCCTCAACCCGCAATGCTTGAGACCGTCCCACTGCGAACCGGATTGCGTGTTCTGAGTGTCCGAGCCATCGTTCGCATTCATGGAAGAGGTACAGAGCCGAGGAAGACGTACGGTGTGTATCACGTCGTCCCTGATCGGGATCGAAGACGAGTACTTGTTAAACGTCGTAATCGACGGAATCTTGCGTCCAAAGACGGGCTATACACATCAAATACGTTTCTCAGACGAAAGCGCCGCGCATACACTCGGACAGAAACGTACCCTCGAAGGAAAATGAATTGGCCTATAGACCACGCCGACGCCCCCTCAAGCCAGTCGAGATCCTTGCTTGCCAACATTCACCACCAACGGACGCACCAATTCAACGAGACCGCCCTCCCGGAACTATCCATCCAAATGGCACGATCCCATAGTTTTTAAAAAACGAACGATTCATGATTCACGCCAATGCCATCATGACGCAACGTACCGGATTTCCTCCTCCGTCAACAAATTGACCGTCCCCAACTCGAATGTAGGGAGGGCCTTGGGCATGGTGCCATTCGCCCTAGCATCTGTCTTGGGAGTTCCGTCGACCGGAGCTGCGACAGCCGTCGGTGACGCAGGCTGCTCCGTCTTGGCGTCCCTCATAGAGAACATACGCTTCACACGAGATATCATGATCAGAGAGAGAATGCGGGCGGGTATCGAGAACACGAGACATCGTGACCACGACGAATATATAACTCCGGCAGGCGATTCAGAGACCACACGGGCACTGTCACTGGTCAGTGGAACAGTTGGCTACGATTGGCTGGTAGCAGACAATAGCCGATGGTCACCACCACTCGGGACAGTCCAGATGGCACCTATAGTAACCAGCAGACCTGTCAGATCGTGGAAATTCGAACTGGATGCAAGAACAGAAGCACCTATAGACCAGCAGACCCGTCAGATCGTGGAAATTCGAACATGATGGAAGAATAGAAGACAAAATATAAATACACGGATGTGGGCACTACTAGAACAATTAGGCGACGCGACGTATGGTATTCTTATCCTCTGATAAAGGGATGGATGAGTGCTTCCTTGGGCAACAGTCTACGTGATGGGTCGAGGGCGAGACATTTGTCCAGGAGGTCGATGAATGAAAGTAGGAGCTTCATTTCGTCGTCTTTCATCTTGACAGACGAGGGAGGCATCAGGCGAGAACGGAGGTCCCTGGAAGGTTTCGATACGTGGACTTTGCGTACAACATTCTGGGCAAGAAGGTCAAATGACCTGACAGTGTCACAAGCGAAGGTCACAGATACTCACGGCTCCAGTCACGCGGTCCGTCTCTACGCTCTCAAACCCACCCTGTTCATCGAAGTACATGTCGCCAAATTTCGCCTTCTTGATCATTTTGGCGTTGAATCGACCCTTTAGCTCCATCATGAGTAAAAGCATTTGGTTGTTTGAGCGCCCAGGGAAAAGGATTTTGCCAGTATATAGTTCGTAAAGTGTGCATCCAATAGACCAGACATCGAGCGCCGGATCATACGGTACTCCCAGGACTAGGAACAGTACGTCAGATTCGGAACCGAACCGATTCGGAGCGACGTACTTATTTCGGGGGCGCGGTAAAAGCGACTGACTAAGTAAGGAGTGATGTCATTCTCAGAGGCATCCGAGGCTGAACCCAGATCACACAGCTTCAGGAGTGTCTTTTGCTCGTTCACCTTGAACCAGTTTAACCTACTGACAGATGTCAAGACATGGCAGAACTCACCAATATGTTATCAGGTTTGATGTCAGCATGCATAATGTTGGTTTTCTTGAGTAAACCCAGGGCAAGGAAGAGCTGATGTGCATAAGCTCTTACGGCCTTGATATTCAGGCCAACATCCTTGCCAAAACGTTTGACAACGTCCCTGAGATTCATGCTGTCCCCACATCAGGAACGCAAAATGGAAGAGCGGGCATCACACAATAACGCACCTCATTGACTCAAAAACGAGGCAAAGATGCCCGCGGTGTTCAAACGTTCTTTCTAAGCGAACGATATGTTTCTTGTCATCCGGATCGGCTTGCTTCAATTTACTCAAAATCTGGGCCTCTTTCATTCCAGCACGGTGCCTGTACATGCCATTAGTGGTGAAACCGGAGGAATTTGCAAGGAAGACTGACATGGATTCCTGACTCCTGATGATCTTAATTGCAACCTCTTTACCACTCTCGCCAGGGTCTTGAAGAACGCGGGCTCTCACGACATTTGCAAACATTCCCTTTCCGAGAGACGAGAAGACTTGGTAACGACCACCGTCTAGTTGCTCACCAAGAATGACTTGATAGTAACCCTCTGGATCTGATGCGGAGTCCAGGGTTGTCGTGATCAGTGCCGGAGCAGCCGGTTTCTGCAAGAAGTCATGAGGATGATTTTGATGCACCAGAGGACGAGTGACGTACGACAACTTTCTTGACTTTCTTGACCTTTTTCTTCTCCGAAGCTGCTATTGCGAACATGTCGTCGACGTCCTCTTCTTCCTCTACTTCTTCAACATCAATGGCCATCGGTTCGTCATTGTATGCTCGCATACGTGCATCTTCACGGCGGTCCAAGCTAGGATCGTAATCAGCAGCAGAGATCTGTTCACCAGTCCCATCCTGTGCTTGCGCATTCGTACGCGCTTTCCCCTCATCTTCATCCTTTGCCAGTTCAAACGCACTCGGCTCAGGCGCTGGCGATGCCGAATCTCGTTTACCTTGCAAAAAGAAGAGAAAGAACAATCGTCAGACGAGACCTCATATCAACACAAATCACCTACTTATCGACCCATTTCGCATTTTCGTCACCGACTCTCCCGGTGGAGGGTCGACCGGACTGTGGGGCTGAGATGGTAGATCAGAAATGGAGGAAACAGGCTGAGGCGGTTGGACCGCACTGCTTGGTGGTACCGGGCTTGGGCTGACGCTCTGCATGTTGCTCGCGATCCCGACATACTTTGCGAGGATGGCCTGTCTCCGAGCCCGTCGTACTGCACGGGAAACTTCCTCAGATGCTGCCGCGTCCATCTCCATCTCGAGCTCTGGCTCTGATTTGGGCTTGGATGGTGGGGGTTGTGGTCGCTCTACCTGCGGTGGTTCTGTCTGCATTCGATCAGAAGGAGTTCGAGAAGGTGGTTCTGGCGTCGTGCGGGGCGATATCCTTGACAAAAAATCCATGAACCAAAGAAAAAGACCCGACAAGACCCGACCACTTACTCGCCTTCTTCCTTGTCCGAGTCAGCCCTCTGCGGTGGGGGCGGGCGTCCATTCGAGACAGTGGAGGGTCCGTCGGTTGTAGCAGGCGTACGGCGGCGTTCGTCGTCTCTTCGTCGGTACTCCCTGTCGTGTCGATCCCGGTCTCTACTATGCTCGCGTGCTCTCCTCGAGTCTCGTTCCCTGTCCCTGTCCTTGTCTTGCTCTCTTTCTCTATCCCTATCCCGGTCACGTTCTCGCTCCCGAGACCGATACTCCCGTCTATCCCGGCTCTCCCTCTTGCCCCGCTTCTCCTCTCGCCACCCTCTCGCCACCTCTCTCCCCCTCTGTCGCTTGTACGGCAGAGAGTTCGAATGTGGATGTGAAGGCGAATGGGTACGTCCATCCGACTCGCCATGATGGTGTCCCTCCCAGGATCGCTTTGCGCCTGCGGATACGTTAGTCATTGGTTGCTCGAGCGAATAATGTGGTTGACGGGGCACCGCACGATCGGAATCGAAAACGGGAACAAAAAAAATGAAAAAAAGAAACGACAACGAAAAGATCAGAAAAAGTGAGAGGATGGTGTAGACTTCAGGACGTTCGTGCGTAACAGAACAAAGCAGTGACCCCAAATTACCCTTTCGGGAAGAGGTCCGTGCGCCACACACATCTTCACTACGACTCCCAGGGCGCACATATAAAGAGCATCCTTCGCTCCGCCTCTTGAAAGCGATCTGCCGTCCTCGCCTTCGGCCACAATGCAGTCGGTAGCAGTGCCCCACACACTTAGTTTTCCTGATGAGGGCTCATTCTGCGCTGCTAATGTGTCTGCGTCGCCGTCATCCGCAACGTGTCGCTCCGGACCATTCGTTCGATCCGATCCGAATCATCCGACTGACAGGGGCGGCACAAGAGGTGGGTGACGATAGCTGTCGAGTGCGGCATCCAGCGCCAGCGGTTCCGGACTGAACCCACCGACAAAGGTTCTCTGGTTGACTGATAGCTCCAGGCGGATCTGGGAGCTTCTTCTCAGTGCATTTTTTTGCCTGCCAGAGCCAGCGCATCGAAAACTCTCAACAAGCTCATACCTCCTCGGAGGTCGGCCTGTTCATGATGGTTTGACTCAACCCAATGGGAAGAGGGTGACCTTGCGTCCGGGAGACAACGGATATGTGGACAAGACGTCATCCGATACTTGACCCGAGGACGACATTACATGATATTCTTGTCTCTGTCCAACGCAACCGGTGAGTACGTCCATTCCGAACTTTTCATTTTCGCGAGATGAAACGCACTGGGCTCTGATATATTTGATGCCATGCACTACGCTCACAAGAGCGGCGGCCTAGAAAACCGTTAACTGATTTTTTCTTCTTTCTATTTGTACTCAAAGCCTAATGAATCGTCGCTGACTACGCTCCTTTACCGACTAGGTCATCGTGTGGGAGTGAAAAATATTGTGTTGCGGTAGTGTGCACCTATCGACCACCAATACACCTACCACCAGGCCTTAGGAAGATAGTTGTTCCTTCTTCCACAATGTCTACCGCCGCCGTTGTCTTGGATGTAATGATTGCGAGTATGGCCCGTCCCAGAGAACCCACCCAATCAAGTAGGCAGTCAAACACCAATGTAGGGACAGACCCTGACAACCCACTCGCGGCAGTCCTTCACGGACGGCCTGGACACCAGAGACGGCATATCGTTATTGTCTATCAAACACCACCTCAACTTCAATCGTTTGTTCTCCTCGTCGCACGGCGTGTAGCGGGCGACACGCTGGAAGACCAGTCTCCAGTATCCCTGCCATTCCGCACCGCTGAGCGCGACGCACGCGGTGGCGACTTGGTGTATTCGGTGATCGAAGGGCGTGTCGTGCTTGAAAAAAAAACCAGGATCAGGTATCAGATCGAGAAACTCGTCCGTATCGCGGGCGGTGTGTCAAAAAACGCCGCCAACGGTAAGCGTACTCACTCGTTCTCATTGATGCCCGGGTCTACTGACAGCGCTGTCGTTTACACAAGACCCCTTACCCGACCCTCAAATCTGGTCAACAACGACCAAGCTCGGACGCGGCGTCAGACGGTCAATGGAGGTGTATGAACGATCGACAACGTCGGATTTTAGACGACATTCCACCTATAATTAGAGGCAACCCAGGCTTGGAGAAGGTGAACCCAGCTTCGTAGGCAGACAATTGCCCACAACGAACAGCTTTTGGACTACAGTAAATTGCATGTCCTCCAATGTGTAAGCCTGAGGAACGCGCTGCGCGCGCACACCGCCGACATCCCGTAGCTACGCTACTTTCAGCACGAAGATACACCCCTTCACATATTCATATATTAGACCCACTGGCAGTTTCCTTTCTTTGTTTCCTACTCGTATAAGGACCACACGTACGGTCGATCAGTGGGAAAATACAACAGCCCCTGCCGAGTTGCATAACCGAGACTGCACAGACCAACGACCGACGACGATCCGATAATTTCATCTTATCGCGTATCTCATCTCTCTCACTCTTGGCTTATCTCCCATCGAACTCACCATCACCGTTCCTGCCTCACACGCAGACAACCACCTGCGAATCAGTCCAATCCGCCGATGATGTATTTTGCAGGTTCCTGCAATGAAATCACGACATCATATTTATCCAAAAAATGTGTCTCGAAAGAATTTTTTTACCGGCAGGCACAATCGAAAAAAATACATGCCTATCATGATGGTCTCCGAGCAGACATTCGGATTGTGTCCTTGGCCAGCTTTGGTTTCAGGAAGCGCCTTCATTGCTTCAGGTCACGAGACTAGCATGCCCACAAATCGATCCCAGGTCGATAAACATGCGTCCACTGGCAGCGTTGATCAACACTCTGATCACCGGTGTTGCATTGGCTTTAGCCACCACCAGGGGCGACAACAGCAATGACGGAAAAAGCACGGATGAATACTGCGAGGACTGGTGTTGATACTTAGTTATTCAGCACTGCTGGACGTCTTTTATGCCCCTGACCACTGTACGATGAGTCCGATGGAGTCCCTCGACGCCAAGGTCCGAACGCGAGTTCCACATCGACCCAGTCGTCGTGGTACCAGGATCCAGGACTGGTGGCAGGCGTAAAGGCCTGCATGGCCAAGGAAGACCTAGCCATCGCGATCCATCACCGAGAAATAATTGTTCCCAGAGTCAGCGGGTATGAACGTTATGATAAGGGGTGTTCCGGCGCCACATGGTTTCAACTCTGGGGAGACGGTGATGGAATGACGATGGCGGCGGAGGACGGAGGACGGAGGTTTCCCCCAAACGGGGCGTAGCAATGCTCCATGCCAAGAATTGGCGTTTCATCGATCATCGACCGCATCAATCGAGATTTGCAGATACCAAACATTGCAGGTCTTTTTGGGCACTGGAGGGAGGAATTATGTCCCTCTTGTGGCTGTGTACGCAGGACCAAACATTCCGATATTTGTAAAAAATCTTATTCACGTCAGCCCTAGCGCATTGCGCTTGGATCACTGGTAGAGAGGCCCAATTCACCTGCCTACCGATATGAACATTAGACAAGGGAGTTTTAGCAAGCTGATCGGGGGCGGGAGGTCTTCGAAATCCCCTCTATTGTAGCATGTTAATGATTCCATGTAACAACAAAAAGCTTCACCACATTGCACACCACTAGTCCTGCAGGTCGATACTTTTGGGGACACAGTTTGGATCTTATCACGAGTCGCGAATTTCACAGAAGTGATGCCAAGTTCCTCGTCGCTTGAAACTCAGTTGACAGGCATACATACTATGATGGAGAGAAAGCGGCCGCATTGGAGTAACAACGTCAGCCAAGAATATTGTGTCGACATTGTTCTTCTTTTCACAATAGTTGGCAGAGCATGATCGATTAGATATGGGAAGAATGTGGACATTGAAAGACGGACGACACGGCGTCACAACCTGGAGCCACGTAACGAACTGAATAGGTGAGGTTACGATCCGAGCGACAACACCGCCCACCAAATTCATGGCATAGGGGTCGATACGAAGCTCATCGTACCATCCCTGGGTGTAAACATCATTGTAACTGTTGCCATAGATGGGAGTCGGAGGTGGGATCACTGTGGCTAGCTGGTAGGTATACGATAATACGCAGACAGAATTGGGCAGAGAGCGGACTTGGATAGGACAGGCTGCGGTGATGGTGCGGGGAACATCATTGGGATTGCTCCACATGTCGTGATATACCGTATGATGATACTTTGGAAAATTAATGGAAGCCTGAGCGTCAGAAAAATAGAACCACGATAAGCTAGCACTCGCCCTTCCGTCCGCGGGCGAGGGGTCGATGTGAATGACAACAGAGCACACCATGTGTAGGACGCCGGGGTTGGCTCATGGATTAGCTTGCCATCTACAAACGGTAAAGCAAAAGAAAGGTGGTTGTCACGTTTTGACATTAATACGTAGATCCCTATGAACGACTTACATTTATGTTGCATTGATGACGCGAGGAACATAGCGATCACCCACTCACCATCCAAGTCATCATACGTATATACCCTATCATGGAAATGCCTGCGAAAAATGAAAATCCATTGCTATTAATTCCGGTTCCTGACCGTTACAAGTGTGCCATGGGTCAACAGTTCGAAGAAAAAAAAATCTATACCTCGAAAAATCGACCTTGAGCGTGACGTTCCCGAGCATTACGATGCGCCATTACAACGACCGTCCGTGTTCCAAGGTGCTATCTGGTGCGTTTAATCTGCGGCGCCCCAAGGCACGACGAAGCACCTGGAACCCTCATTTCAATGAAACCTTTCTACCTGCCACCATACTTTGATAGGAACTTTTGAAATGAAGTCTTGGAGGGTTGCTTTGAAACGGGGCCCGTAGTTATGTGCAGGGTCATATGCAGGTGTTCTCGAATCCACCTAAACGAGTTCAGAATCACTATGTGTTTCTTCGTAACGTCGTTCAACGCGGCGTCCTCCAGCCAGGAAAATGCGCGAGGCAACAGAACTACGTTTTCCACCGTGCCATATCAAGGCCCCGGTTACCTGGTCATATCGATCGTTGCTCCTTCCTTGCGCCAAGGCCTGCTCGTACGTACGCCGCGTGCTGCTGCTGAGGCTGTTACTATTTATTGAAAATCCATCCATCTTTTTTTCAATCAGGACAAAGATGGCGCGTCACCTGCGGAAGGAATGTAGCCAGGCCCTGGCCCTTAATCCTCTTCGGATGAGGGAACAGGTTCAGAATCAGATGACGAGTCCAATGCTCTCAGGGACCTCAGCTACTGGGAATATGATGAATGCATACCATATTTGGATCCTGCCACCGGCGAACTTGAGACAAGATGCCATGACATGCGTACGTGGAAATGAATGTCACCAATAACTGTTCGACAGAGCGTGATCGCGGCGGCCTGAGAGAAATGCCAACGATCTGACTCCTACCATGATGACATAGTAGCCATATGGGGCCCTGCACTGTATAAAAGGGGAGGAGACCAGTCTACTCGTCTTCAGAAAACAACTCTTCAACTCTCCAAAGACCCACCTCAACTGCCAAACATGTTCTCCCGCATTGCCACCCTTCTTCCTGTCGCTGCTCTCGTTGCAGTCGCCGCCGCTGCGCCAAATGCGCTTGAGGCTCGCGGTGGCTCCCAGTGCACCACCGGAAGCAACTATTGCTGCAACACGAGCCAGTCTATTTCTGTGAGACATGTCCTCCCCCTCTCTTCGGATGATTCACGAATCCATTGTTCGCAGAGCGGTACCATATTCACCGGCATCCTTGGCGGCACCCTCAGCGGCATTGGGTTACTCGCTGGGGTTACCTGCACCCCCGTCACCGTCGTCGGTACGGGCAGTGGTGGATCATGCAGCCAGCAGTCCGTGTGCTGCTCTAACAACAACTACGTGAGTTTACACCATGTGTTGGTTCATCGTCGATTAGCAATTGTGCTGACGGTATGATGACCTTTTCTTTTCCTTTCTCCGTACAGAACGGTGTGGTCAACGTTGGCTGCAGCCCCATTACTATCAACGCGTGAAGTTGAAATTGAATTCTACCGTCTCCGCGTTCTTGCGTTCTCCTTCCTTTTGTCAGATATCTGTACAATTACAAGCCGCCTGAGTGGGCCGATCTGATGTGTTTGATACCTGTATGTGGAAACTGGTTGTGTACGTCATTGAAGTCTGCCTCTGAAAGTTTGGAAACGGACATTGCCGGTCTTTGGCGTGTGATTGAATAAACTGTTGAGCTGAACCAAGAATCCGTCCAATGGTGGAAGATGGAAATAAACGCAGGACACGGCGCGCCGCTCGAGCGGAAAATCAGAGCTTCGTTACGTAATCTTCTCCCCTGATTCGGCCACTGCATCTCCCGGGCCGAGTCGGAGCAGACCTGTCTACTTGCAAGTTGAACTTAGACGGTCTGGTACAGTAGCGTGTTACGACTTGTCGCTCCAACGCATGTAGGAGTGCTCAGCGAAAAACTCGAAACCAACTTTCACTGCAAATCACTTGTAGGCCATCTTGATTCGACGCAAAATGCCACTGATACATAGCTTATCCTCACAATTCACCCTGTATAGTGACCCATCGAGTATTGCTCCCATCACCTCCACCATATCCCCACCGATTCATCCTTACAGCTTACCCAGTCTAACGACTCATCCAGTACAACCCCGGTCACTTCCCCTCCATCTCTTATCTCGTCTTCTTTTTTACCTTCCTCGGTCTCGGCCTCGTTCACGTCACCTCCAATCTCCACCATCTTTGTAGCCGAAGTTGTCCCCGCTTTTGAGATGACCACTGTCCGTGCAACGCCACCTTCAATCACTATCGTCACCGTGGTCGTGACCGCAACTGCCACTTCAATAATAGTCACAAACCCTTCCCCTTCCTGGGACAACCGTACCATATGGACCGCACCGCCGCGAATGACAACGTCTTTGCATTCAACGTCACGTACTTTCCTAGCGGCCAACGAAACCTCCACATCGTTACCCAAATCCTAGCCCAAGCCATCTCTCCCACCGCCAAATTTCTTCAAGGCCCCCTCTTGTCGTCACCCGACACCACCACGCCATCCACGACTCTACAGCTCGTCTACAAGGCTCACTCCGTCAACCCGGGCAGGAAACCCGGTCAATCTGGCCGGCGCGCGCAACGTCACATTGGAATACAGCGTCTTCTTCCCAGCCGATTTCGATTGGGTCAAGGGGGCAAAGTTGCCAGGCCTATTCGGGGGACATACGGGATGCTCCGGCGGCGCCTCGGCCCGCGATTGCTTCAGCACTCGTTTGGTGTGGCGCCCGCAGGGCGCTGGAGAGCTCTATTTGGTATGTACCCCTCATTCAAACGTTCAACTTGTCCTTTTTTGTACCGAGTTTGTTAGTACGCCCCCAAGGATAATAATCCGAGGCCTTGTGTGTGGACATAGGGTCCGTTTTCGATGCCACCTATGGTTTCACCATCGGCTGAGGCGCCTTTATTTCACAGCTGGCGATTGGACGCACCTCTCACAAAACGTCATTCTCAACACGCCAGGACAAAACGATGGCTTTTCACGCTGTACGTCGATGGACGACCGATGATCATTCGCACGGACATATTTTACAGAGACTTCGCTCAGCAGGCCAAGAGGAACAAGTCGACCCGAGGACGTCTGTCGTTTTCAATCCCTCTACGACGTCTCCACTACGTGTGACTGCAATCGCGTTGGGTGAGGATGGAGGCGTTCCGCAGCTTGCAGGGTTCCTCGGACTCTTCTTTGGGTACTGTACGGTAGGGAACTGATGTCAGTGCCCCCCGTATGCGCATGATCCAGATAGACAACGCAACGATCTAATCGCTGAGAAAGCGGTGATGATAACATTGGTAGAGTAATGCCGTCTTGTATGAGTACCATCAATTCGTCATCCTTACTAAAATAGATGGCACCGGCAACATCGGGGGCGATGTCGAGCCATGCTTTAGCCACTTGGCGATTGGAAAAATCGAGTATCTGTGCCCCAACATCCAGCAAAACACGAATACTGGGCTCTTGCATGGCAATCACTCGGAGGAATTCAAGCGTGATCCGTCGTTCACCATTCTCGCGAGTGACCATGTAGAAGTCATTCTCGGGCTTAAGAAGATATGCAAGAGCCCTGGCATCAGTTCCCTGTTGGTGGTCGAGGTCGCGCTGAACAATAGACATCAGTAACAACCATCGACCGTCGTGCGCTCCCGAAAAACCTGATGTTCCACTCGGCAACCGAATTGAACAACACGGGGTGAGCTGGGTTTACTCACCGATTATAGGCTTCTCCCGCTTCTCCGCTAAACCCCAACTAGACCCGGAAATTTTCCAAGGAAATTCTTTTGCTTCCTTGGGGAACACCACTCGCGAGAGGTAGAGATCTATGGCTGCTTTATTTCGAGCAAAAAGCGGGAATGTCACATCGTCTCACTGCTCCGATGACTTAAGGTTGATCTCGCCGAGTTTCTGAAGAGACTCCGGGACTGCTTCATAATCACATTCTTCAGTCACAAAGGGCGTATTCCGTGGATAGGTCATCTTGGTTGAGTAGAATTTCGAGAGGAACTCTCAGCTGCTCCTCGTTGAGGCCAGCATAGTGATAAGATAGGCATGTGCGGATAATGGTGGCGTCTGGATGGCCAAACTGTGTGTTGCGTGCCGGGACGTCTTTGGCCCGATATGGAACCGCAAGCGTTGTCACGGTGGTGGTTTGGGAACGCTTGACGTATCGCGACTCCTTGGCAACTTGAAGGCCATAGTCAACACGCCATCTCCGCTCTGCAAAAGCAAACAAGAGGATGTTGGAGGCCAGGAGATCCCGGAGTAGTAGTAGTCCGCTCCAAAGATAACTTTGGTGAGAACGCTTAGCGTACTCCTCCACCCTCTCGGGCGTCTCGGGAACCTGGAGGACATCCTCGTCGGATATGAAACTACGAATCGCATCCTGTAATTCTGGGGAGGTGTGTTGAAACTTGAAATTAGGAAGTCGTCCAGCCATCACATCTTCCACAATCATTGATATTAGGTGTCGACCTACGTCAGAGGCCCGAACAATGCGAATGTGTGGAAACGATCCAGGTGGAAAGTATTCATACTCAACGGCGTCAGGGTGATCGGGTGTGAGCGCGTTACTTCACGAGACGAAGGACCTACTGAGTAATCGACCATCGGTCAGGGTATGGACGTTGGCGAGTTGTTCGTTGGGGACGATTTCTCTGCCGTGTCGCTACATGAGTGGGTGAGTGGGCGATTGGATGCGAGAAGAGGACGGACAGACCTCGATGTCGCGCCTGATCTGACCCGTCCCTGCGTCACGCTTTGATGAAAGTAAAACTTGATTGCCAGTGAGAGACCGTCTTTGGCAAAACGCAGGTGGTCGTCGCGTCCGACGTGTTGACTCTGTTGGCCATATCGACGAGGATGAAAGAAAAGCTATGTTGGTAACAGAGGAAAGGCCACATCCGTGGCAGCACCTGCTCAAGGCGGTTGACCATGAGGACGAGGACGAATATTCCGTGATGGAAGAGGCGAGCGGGGAGTTCGAAAGTGAGACGGCGGGGACGAGGATAATCAAGAAGATGTGCCTGATGACATTTACCCTCAGTCGGTAAGTTCGTGTCGCTCAACACGCTCGTATGTACGTCGATGACATTATAATCGTCTGCGACGGTCCGCCTCATTTTGAATCAAGTATCAGATCGAGAAACTCGTTCGCATCGCAGTCTTCGCAGACGATGAGTCAAAAAACGTCGTCGACGGTAAGTCGTAGTACTCCGAGCTCGCTCTCATCGATGCCTACCTTACCCAACCCTCAAATCTGGACAACAAGACCAAGCCCCGGAGACGGGAAAGACAACAAAGAGGCACACAGTGACCGCGATATCATTTACAAGCTCAGGTGCCCTACACCGAAAACGCTGGCGATAAACACTCCCAGCGTCAATCGGGAACGCTCTCCTCTCTCCTTCACCAAGATCCGTCGCGACCGCACATCGAGCCTTCCTCTGGCCTGGGCCCGATGCCCGCGCTTGCCCCGGATCGTGCACGTGAGATTCAACGGATGACCGAGTTCGAGGAGGACAACTTTACGCGGATGATGAACATGAAAGACGCGAAGTTGGAAGTGAGATGATCAAGACTTTGCGCTAGGTGAGGCGGGCGCGATAGGGGACTGGTATGAAGCGCTTCGACGACACAATGCCAAGAAAGTCGATGCATTGGCCCTCCCTATTACGCGCCCGAGGCACTAGTAACGTGCACTTGACTCACGCTGACCCGCTATATACTCACCTGATGAAAGCAGCCAGAATGACACCCATTATTCCTCAGAAAAGTCAGCGCCATCGCCAGCGCCAGGTCCAAGAAGCGCAAGATCGAGATCAAGGCAACAACGTCAGCACCCCTTCATCGTCTTACCTGAACTGCACCGTATTGACCCTCTCCTTAGGTCGACCACCACCACTGGCGATGCCACTGAAGACCTGAGCGACATCGTCGAGAATCTCGAACGGGACATAATAGGCGCTTCGTGGTCCGTGGAGGACAGCGCTCGAAGCCGAAACTACTGACCCTGTTTTTCGCAGGGTTACATTTCGAGGTTTTACACCCACTTCCAGACGCGTACGAACCCGTGTATTCAAGCTCACCCAGCTAGAGACACCTATTCATGGTCACGGTTGCCGCCACTCGATGCCGTCAAGGTGATAGGACAGGCAGGACCGTCGTCTCTCGCTTTTCGTCGCTCCGACTCACCACTGGCCGCACGTCAGGCCCCATACCCCGACGTCGGCCAAGCACACGGTCAGTCACCCACGCGTACTCGAGCCACATCCCCACGTATTGACCCTACATCTCAGGACTCTCCTTCTCCGTCTTGCCACCGACGAAACTGCCCGGATCGCTCAGGAACATCCATAAACAGCTCGCGAGCGACATCCCTGCCTTTTCCCCTCCCAAAACAGGGCCAGTCACCTCTTTCCCTCACCCTCCACCCTTCTTTCTTTTTTTTCCCGTTGTTGACCCCTTGACCACGTCCTTTCTCAAATCGTGACCACATCCAGAGACCTCGTGCCACCCACAAAAGCCGGGGTCCTCTGGTTCAATACCTGCCTCACTGTCCGCGCCCACAAAGCCAACTCGCCACAAAAATGGGATGGATCCTTCACAGACACCGTCCTCAAAGCTGTCTTGAACTGAGCCAGCGATATCGGAGTGGGCTGGTCTTTTTCACATGGGGGCTTCCGGCGTAAAAGACGTGTGGTGATTGCGAATCGACGATGTACGTCCGTTTTCGTGCGTTCGTCGGGGAAGTGGGATGGTTCCTGACGCGAATTCGTATCTGCTGGGGTGATCAGAAGAAACACTTTGTGTTGAAGTATGTACGTCCACTTCTTCACCCTTCGTCTGTCTCGGACTGACGCGGCTCATCGCCAGATCCGTACATCTGCTCCCCCTCTTTGCGCATCGTAGTTTCCAACGAAACGGGCACTTCAAACGTGCGAACGGGTGGGTACGAGAAAACAACAGGGAACCGCTGGCACAGCCGCATACAGCGCACCCACCGGCACATCAAAGCGCATTAGCTACAACTGCCCCTAATGTGTAAGGTTCTCGCCACCGCTAGTATCGTCCCCATCCTGGTCTTGATCCACGGTCAGATCCGAATTCACCCCCCTGATTCCCCAGCAAACCCCTCCCAAATAACACCAAGATTTCGCACCAAGGGTCTATGTGTATCTACATCGTCTGAATCTGACGGCTCGCTCTCGACCTCTCAAGCCGGGACACTGGCATGATACCACCTTCATTCCTATTCCCATCCCCATCGTCCTCGATATTCTGATGACGTCACAAAATCAATGTGTACTTTAAACTAGATGCAAATCCTAAGAAATATGATAGTACTACTCGAATGGCCCGAAAGGCCCCTTGAAAGATTTTGCCCGTGTGCGTGTGTCTCTGTTCCGAATAAGATATTGATCCATGGTCCCTTGAGTGGATTCAGGTTTGATCGTCTTGAGGAAGTCTGTCGTCGCCAAGATGGATGAGCGACGTGAAGACGGAGCGAAAGGCGAGAATGGAGGGATAACACCAGTCTTCACGAAAGCTACCACGTCCTGATGAAGAAAATGTATCTCCGGGGCTGCCCTGGGAGGCAGCTCCGTATCTGGTTCACGGTTGACCTCCCGTTCTTGTTCTTGTTCCATCTGTGTATGGGGAAGTGATAGAACTCCAAGGTCTTTGCAACGTTGGCGGATCCCTGAACCCAGCGCCGACAGAATACTCGAGGCATTTTTAGCTTCGCTGGGCGCAGAGATATCGGCCAGCGATTTGATTTCTAGCTGGAGCCACGCATCCGAAAGCTGCTCTAACGCGAAATAGTAGGACCAAGCGTCCGATCTCGATTTATGGGCCATGCCTTGTTGTGCCCAGAGTCAAGTGAGGAGTGCGTTGTTGAATATCGGACCAGGTCTCGTGAATTGCCCAGCATACTATGGATGTCGACGGGGGTGTTTGTATCTTTTTGGTAGCTAGAGCCCGAGTCTGATGAAGCTCGAGCGGGTCAAAAAACAACCTGGCTTGCGCACCCGCATACACCCTGCCACAGACAGTGAGATTTGGCGATTGGATCACGCTCCCTGTTTCTGAATGCTGTTCTCGAGAGGCTTTGCCAATAGGCCTCTGCAGCCTCGTGGCGAGTGGATAAAGGAAACTATAACTGTACTACTCAACAAATCTCCGATCCGCGTGTCACGAGCGTACCTCCACCACATGTATCCCAGATCTAATTATCCCCAGGTATCCAACTACTGCCACGATGTACTGATGGTGCTCCCGGATGCTTTACGGATCTCCAACACAAAGCTCGGAACTGAGCACTGAACATTGAACTTTTGAGCCGAGTCGGACGAACGAATTTGCAAAAGAGCGTGAAACGAAGAAGGTATGGAATTTTGTGAACTTGTCGTCTTCTTCCCGGGCCGTGAGCCGAGAGTACGCTTTCCTTGTTCCCTCATTCGAGCCCATTAGTATTGTTCATGGCGCTCTGTAGAGCAGGCCAACGCCAGCGATTTATAGTACTGGTTAAGAACACCACGGGTAGAACATCATCATACTTATACACTCGATGGTGACCACAACTATACTTTTAGTAGTAGAACATCATCGTACTTACTCGATCAGGATCATCGTGCATAGTCAAAGTCTTATTAGCATGTCTGCGTTCATTCACCACTTCATGACCACCTACTCAATCACTCCAAACCGCTATACTTGAAGCATGGCAATCATCGAGTCTCCAAACCGTCGAAAGCAAATTAAGTCAATTATACGATCAATCTCCACAGCAAGGTATCAAAGACATCAAATAAGCCCACTCAGGCAGCTCGTAA